>OZ025250.1:20135529-20297708 GCA_964019135.1 Arenicola marina | reverse complement strand
CTCCAACACGCCATGCCGTTAATCCCCCCGGCCTCCCCGGCCTCTACAACGCCATGCCGTTAATCCCCCCCCCCCCGGCCTCCCCGGCCGCCACACGCCATGCCGTTAATCCCCCCCCGACCTACCTGGCCTCCACACACCATGGCGTTAACCCCCCCCCCTTTCGGTTTTCCCCGGCCGCCCCCACGCCATGCCGTTAATCCCCCCCGGCCTCCCCGGCCGCCACACGCCATGCCGTTAATCCCCCCAGCCCCCCCGGCCTCCACACGCCATGCCGTTAATCCCCCTCCCCGGTTTACCCGGCCTCCACACGCCATGCCGTTAATCCCCCCCCCCGGCCTGCACACGCCATGCCGTTAATCTCCCCCGGCCTCCCGGCTTCCACACACCATGCCGTTAGTCCCCCCCCCGCCAGCCTCCACACGCCATGCCGTTAGTCCCCCCCGCCGGCCTCCACACGCCATGCCGTTAGTCCCCCCCGCCGGCCTCCACACGCCATGCCGTTAGTCCCCCCCCGCCGGCCTCCACACGCCATGCCGTTAGTCCCCTTACACATTATACTCTATACATATCTGCCTTCAACATGCGAACGCTATCCTCTTGCAAATGCTGCCACCTGGCGACTTGAAATGCAACCACGCCCGCACCTGCGCACTCCCGTCAGTCGATCGGCCGATGTGCCTAATTAGGCTGACCAGGAAGGTAAAACCCAAGACAAAATAGGCAAGCAAGCCCAGTCGAAGGTCGTTGAGCTTTCCACTCTGCTCCCCCGGGCATAATATTCTGGTCTCGTCCAGGTTCCGTGCCCAGTGAATCGGGAGGTAAAGAGTCCTGTCTCTCCTGGGAGGAAGGATGAATAGCAGCACATCCCCTACCCCCCCCCCCCCCCCACCGCCGCCCGCCCGCATCCCGCGCCCCATTACTCAGGGTATCCTTTCATCGGTGTAATTGTATCCCCCCCCCCACCGCCCGCCCGCATCCCTCGCCCCATTACGCAGGGTATCCTTTCATCGGTGTAGTTGTATCCCGACCCCCCCCCCCGCCACACATCCCCCTAACCTATACCCCGTCCTCCTCTGTACCTCGAAAGACGGAGCGACACACCTGCTTCAAGACAGACATAGAGTGAGAGAGGGGGAGAGACAGGTAGAGGGAGACAGAGACAGACAGAGACCGAAACACTTAGTGATGTAGAGACAGAGAGACAAGAGATATATAGAAAGAGAGATGGACAGAGACAGACACAAACAAAGACAGGTAAAGAGAGGGAGAGACGGTGAAATGCAGGCAGCAGCAGGCGAGATTCTGCGTCCCCGCGTCATAAACGTCGCCATGGCAACGCCAGGTGATTATTTGGGCAGCTTACAATGGTCGCACTGCAAAACGTTCTTTCACGCGTTGTTTGACGCACGCCCGCCAGGCAAACCTGCGCCGTGGGTAGCTGTTACCATGGATACGTTTACGACAACAATGATGCTTAGAGCAATGATATATATACATAAAATATATATCATTTGTTTTAAGCACCATTACGTATACTATACATATACACCATATATATATATAAGACCAAGTAATGCATAACACTGTCCCCTTCCCCCTGTATCCGTTCGATCTTTGTGCCCTTTCATCTCCGGGCCTGGTGTGGCATGGGCCCGTGGTATTCAGTCGTTGCGTAAAATCCCTCAGTAACCCCACTAATATATATATATATAGATCTATATATCAACATTTACCCATACTTCAGGGCCCCAAAACTTTACTGAATTCCGCCCCCCTAACCCCCACCACCACCCCCCCCCCCACCCCCACCCGTAACATTTGCACCCTGATCTCCCGAGCTGGTTAACATCATTGCATGCTTTCTCCTCTGGTACATTTTTAATTTGTAATGTTTCCCCATACTTTTGTATAATTTTCAAAATACGTTTTATTTTGTATAATTTTTGAGATACCTTTATTTTGTATAATTTTGCAAGATACCTTTATTTTGTATAATGTTCAAGAAACTTTTATTTATTTGTTCTTTCAAAATTGCGAGTCATGAAAACAATGCTACAATTAATTACCTATCTACTCGGCGTCTCCCATTCAAGCGGCTATCATTTTTTCAGTTATACCCCTGGATATGATGAAGTACCCAGCCCGGAAGGTAATGGGGGGGGGGGGGAGGATAAATTGCCTTTGGCATCTGAAGCGTTTTGTTTTCGACAAAATCCGGTTTTTGCCCAACTACAATCGTATTGCGCCATCAGTATTAAATGTTGAGACACCAGCTTGGAATTTTGAGTGGCATGTCTTAGGCCTACTGACGTAGTAGAAAACTGGCATTCAAAAGAGACCAGATTTATATGAGAAATATAGGGCAGCTAAGGCTCTTTCAGCCGGGGGACACATACATATAGCTTCAGGTTATCACCGTAACCGTTTATAAACACTTGTTCTTTTATTATCCCTGCTCTATTGTCTGAAGTGATTAATTATACGATTTTCATTGTGAGTTTAATGTACTTAGCGAACATATAAAATCGCACTTGCACCATACTAAAGTGTAGCGATTACTTTCCGTGTATATAGATGTCATTTGGTATATCCCACTCGTAGACTACGTTTTCTCATTCTTAAGAAGGATAACGAAAACCTAGTTTTGCTCCTTTGCGCATGTATAGTGATTTTATAGAATAAAACGGAATTTAATTGTTATAACATACAAACACCATTCGTAGCTGTTTATCTTCAAGCGCAAAGTAACGTGCAAACTGACATATGACGTGGCAGAAGTAGTAACTACGCAAGCGACCAATACCAAATTAGTAAATATATCGTTAATACTTAATACTAATTAAGCACATTGCCGCTGGCTGTACTTAAGAGTCAATGCGCGCTAGTGTGATACTTGAATATAAGTTAAGTGCCACTGACCGAGTTGACCTACAAGTGAATATATATGCAGAACATAATTCTCTTAAATAAACAACATTCTCGCTGTCTCTATCTATAACAGTAACATTTTATTTAGTTTAGCTTCCATTAAATAGACGCCACTACATTTTTTAGTTCCCTTTTCTTGTTTTTCTTTTGGTTTGTTACATACTTTATTTACCATCGACAGCTCCCGTCTTATGGATCGTAATTTGTTAGGATCATGTTTCCGCTGAATAATATCAGATTTTCAAACCACATTACCGTCTGTTGTAGGTTCGTTGCATTTATCAATAAGACATTTTTTACGAGTCCTACGTAAGGTGCCTTCAATATGTTGTGGTTTTTATACTATGCCCATTAATCTTACCTGCTCATCTTGCCGGGGGATTTTCTTTCCGAACAGTAAGAAAAATGATTTTTCTGCTTTCAGCTTCTCTTGTTTTGTGAGAGAGCCCATGGTTTCGTTGTGGTCTTCATTAACTGGTATCTTTAGGTCGTTGGCCGGTGGAATGTGTCATTGGCTTACACGAACCATCGTTCCCCCTAAAATTGTATATCTTATCATTAGTAATCTATTTGTCAAAGAATAATAATCTAATGTCCCTTTTGGCGGTGCTTGTCCAAAAAATTGATCGCAGTTTCAAGGGAACCACAGACGCCCTTTTTCTCTCATAATGCAGCTGATAATGACAGATGAAAAAAACTGGCGCAAAGCAGAACTAACAGTTTACAACGAGCATAGAAAATAGTTCTCGTTGATATATATATATATATATATATATATATACCTAGCGACAGTTGAAGTCAGCAAGCTCAAGACAGTCACTGAAGCAATGCTTTTTGTTAAGGATGATGAGGGAGGCGCGTGGGGTGGAGAGGGGGGGAGGGGGGTGGGGGGAGTCAGGGGTGCGGGCAGCGAGCGCTAATGACAAAGGAGAGGACTGCAACCTAGTTATCTACGTAATTGGCGACTAAAGCCTAAATACGGGAAATTACACACTATTTCCGTGAAGATCCCAGTGAAAATGCCTCCTCCCATACTTTCCAGGGACCACCACCCGACACCGCACGCTACCTAGCGACAGTTGACGTCAGCAAGCTCACGACAGTCACTGAAGCAATTGTGATCGGGCATAGCAATGCATAATATCAATGCAACATGTTATAGATTAATGGATTCCTGATTGCATGTTCCAATGAAATTGACCTTCATTCGTGACGACACCGTTGTTGTCGTAATCAAGAGCGAAGAGTGGTACTGGTTAAGGGGTAAAGTTAAAGGTTTATTCCGTATTGCTGCGTATTTTTATTTCGCGGGTCCTTGTACAAGTTACAAATACAGAGGAAGAGATACTTGTCTTCCACACAATGGAGGCCATTTATACTGAAATATGTACATATCCTTTCACACCGTGACACAGTTTCGTACCTTCCTGTTTCTATGGCAAGTCTGTTTGTGACTTAAGCATCTAAATTTCGCCATAACTATACGATGCTTCAGTATAGGTCCCTTAATAAGATACTTTTCTCTTTCTATTAAACTCTTGTATGTGGCATTGGTATCAGGCTTGATGGATTAAGGAATACTGATGGACTCCTCCTGTTGACAATCTATTAATCCTTGTTTAAATTCTGACATACTTTGTTACATATAAACTGTCCAAAACCGTGCCTAAATATCCCATTTCATCCCATTTTCGTCCATTCTGTATAGCGTAATATAACAGCTCTTTGGGATGCGTCGGTCCCCCATATGAAGTAGTTTTAACCAAAATGATAACATTTTGTCACACGTGACAAACTTGGGCGTGTCCAGGGGGGCACAGGGGCAGGTGCCCCCCCCCCCCCTTTCATACCCTAATGGATATAGTTCCCGGTCGTAAATTATTTTGTTCAATACCCCCCTCCCCCCGGCCGGTCGCAAGATTTCAGTGTGCCCTCCCGCCCCCCTGCCCCCCCCCCCCCCCTCCATGGCGTCAATTATTTTCATTTTGCCCCCTCTTTCAAGGATTCGTGCACAAGGATCCACGACAAATATAGGGTAACGACCGCATTCACCTAAAACGGCCCCCGTGGTTCTTCTTGAGGATACCCTAAGTAAACATTTACAGACATTTAAATGGACTATTTCAATATGATCATAGCGTTTATGACCCCACACTTCTGCTCCAGCTGGCGGGCACTGTCGACAGACATACCTTTACACTTAGCTATTAGGCGTTTTATAACGTTAAAAGTAGCTTTCGATCCGGGCGTCGCCAGTGTCTATGTTGCCCGTAACCATGTCAATCCACTTGAGAATACAATGCCTAGATATCTGTACAACGGTACTATTTCTATATGTTGCCCTTCGAATTACAACTTCTCCCTACGTTTCGCAATTCCTCCGTTTCTGAAAACATAGACTTTTGTTTTACCCATGTTCACTTTCATTCCCAATGAGTGACAATGTTTTTTAACTCATCAATTTGTTTTTGTAGTCTACCGACCAGATCGGCAAATTGGGCTAAATCGTCTGCTTGTAATAACGTAAACAGATTGGATATATCTGTATCTAAATAAACACCGCTACTGCATTGACTTAAATGTATCACAAAGAGTAAAAGACTCAGCTTACATCTCTATCTGGTTCCAGTGCTGCATTTAAAAAAAATCTGTTATGCCAACATTTGTTTATACATAAATTGAGAGCTTCATATATGTACAAGTGATTTCAGTATTATCACGCATTCCCTGGTTGATTATTCTACAAAAAGAATGTGCGTGAGGCACGCGGTCGAATGCTTTTGAGACATCGATGAAAATACTATAGAATCTCCCAGCTGGTTTGCTTAAATATTTCACTGCATATTGGCTATAGATGTGCTCTATCGTAGTGCAACCCGATCTTAAACCATTCAGTCCATCAACCACTTCATTGTGATCTTCGACCCATTGTTGCAGCCTTTTCCCGATGATAGACGTAAATAGATTTCCCATTGCAGGGATCAGTGATATGCCCCTTTAGTTGCTTTCTTGGTTGCGAAAGCTAATTTATATATCGGATATATGATGCCTTTACACCAGGAACTAGGGAAATATCCATTGTTATACCGTTAAATAATTTTGTCATTATGGGTGCTGTAGCGTCAGCCTAATATTTCAGTATTTCGTTACACAGGCCGTCATTGCCTGGTGCCGTCTCGTTTTCCTAAATGTTGCATCGCGATTATCAATTCTTGCTAAATAAATTAGCATGTTCCATAAATTGTTTTGTCCAGGTCTCAACTGAAACTACGATATCGTATTAGCTGAAAAAGTGGACAAATAATGTGTCGCTTGCCACTGATTTAAAGCCTTCTGTATTAAGCAATATACATTTAACATATTGCTGCGTGACATTGAGCAGGGAACCACCTCCGCCCTCCACCCGATACTGTCCATCTTGAAATCGCGACGCCCTGCGACTAACCTATCCACACTGAGAAAATATCTGTAGTCTTTGTTCTCTAGTGAAGATGACGTGTACAAAGCGAACATAATGAAATACAATTCCATCTTTTCACATTTGTCATACATATAGCGACACTTGTTTTATTAAATATTAAAGATAAATATATTAAAGATACATTTTATGCCGAATTCAGCCAATGAGGTTATCCCTACTATTTAAATACATATAGAAATGCATCCAGATGCATGTATGCCAGTAAACAAATTATAACAATCATCAATATATAGTGATATTATAAATGTATTTACATTTTATTATGACGGAATGTTTGGGCATATGTCGGTTGGTCTAGTCTGCTTGATTGCTTGCTTGTATATGGTGAGAGTGCCATTCGTCTGTCTGCCAAAGACGCTGGATATTGAGAGGTATATATTGCAACGTATTCGGATTTCCAAATATAATAATAATAATAATAATAACGTTTATTAAGTACTTTAGGCACAACGCCCATGGTACATATGTACAGTTTTCGTTTCAAAATGCATATAGATAACGTGCAAATACAAATATATACAAGTCTATATCAACTACAGCGATGATAAAAATGACTCTCTTATGTTGAATGCTTCGTAAACAAAACTGGCTAAAGTCATAACAACGTTGTCGTTTTTACTGCTAAAGAGTCTGTTAAAATTTTCTGAAGAGGGGTACCGTGTATATACTTTTGGCAGTCTATTATCCCGACTTGAGGCATATAATGGGCACACCAGAGTAAAATGATATTCGTCTTCCACAAGATATTTCCCATGTTTAAAACAGAATTTGCAATACCTATCTTGTGGCTCTATATTACAATGCCTACCCCTTTCAATTTCTAAGCTATAGTTAACACACCTCAAATATAATTCTGGCTCTAGTAAAGACTTAAATTGAGCTAGTGTTCTAAGTTTTTCTAAGATTTCCAAATATAGTGTAATTAAAGGAGGGAAATGTCTGCAGGTGACGCCGCACCGTTTGGCACCTCATTATCCGTGCCACAGTCAGCAAGCAACACACGCCCCGCTTTCACCTGGCAACTGTCACGAACACGGGACCCACGTGTCCTTGTTAATTGCGCTCTTACCTATACACGTGACACTCGGCTGCCCTGTCACCATGGCAGCTGATTGCAGAACAATGCGTCATACATATATATATATATATATATATATTATTGTATACATGATAGAGAAAGAGAGGGAGTGGGGAGGCGAAAGGATAAAGGGAGGAAAAATGGCGGATGGTGCCCAGGGAGGGGGTAAGAAGGGGTGGGGGAAGGGGTGGCCATGGTGGCAGCGGCGGCGGTACCAGGTGTGTTTTGCCTAATGATTAATCCATGACGCACAGCAATAATTAGTGGAAGGTGTTGAGCAGAAAAACTCGTTTCATTGAATGCCTACACGCAGTAATGAAACACCGCACACATTCTAAGCGGCAACATTAACAGAACGTCTAAATTTGAATGAACATCTGGTGGAAGTACTTCAAATAATCTCAGACAAAAGATCGCGTCTGACCGTGGCATATCGGTGCCATAACTTTACAACAAACACTCCGGCTGTAAATTAGGGGAACACGGGGCTAAATGAGTAACACGAACAGAACTGTAACTAGCTCAAAACATGTTCTACGTCACAGTGGGTCATTTTGTGTCGCCGTATGTGGACTAAACGATCACCTATAAGGTAAAATGGTCAGCACAGTTTTAGCATTCAAATCCGGGCCTGGATGCCTGATCTGGAGTATGCTTCATTAATTCATCCTTCATTGTTCCGGGAGGTTCTCCAGTTTATCCCTTGATGTTATATTATTTCCGTTGCTGGATGCCGTTGAAACGCTGCAGAACAGTGGCGCCATACGGGAGAGAAAGTATAGGAGTACGTCATCTTGTGGGTGAGATTAAATGTATCGGCCGCTAGAAGGCTGCAATGGATTATGCGGTCAGCGAAATGTCATAATGCAAAAAGATACGCAGCCTAAAATACTAGCATATCATTTCATTTCTTTCACATTCTGACGCATTGCTCTTCAATTGAAGAAATTAAATTTGAAATAAAATATAGCCTGGCACAGACGCTTTATGACTATAGATCCCCCGCTGCGCTGGATAGTGAAACTTACCGGAATTCCCTTGCTGACCTAGCTGCTTATTAGGCCCCGGGGTGACCCCGGGTCGAAGCTGGGTGTCACTGTGGCTACGAGGTCACCGACCCATCATCCTTCTTTGTTTTGTAAAATTGCTATTGCAGACACACTAGACGCACACGCTGCTGTGCGTGACAACCAGCTGGCGCATATTGGCTTCATCAAGCTTGTATTGGCGCTTCATCTTGGCCCATGTTCAGTTGGTATGCATCGTTAGAAATCTAGTAAACACAAATCCAAAGAAAACGAAATCATGGTAATATTTCTTGGGTGTCAGATTTGTGTTCATTTCGGTTTACCAAACGCCCAACAATTTGTCAACAGTGATAATGATATTTTCTATTTCAGGTCAGGAAAACACCAAGTAGGCCCATGGCAAATGTTGTGCAGATATTAGAAATAAATCCCTATGCAGGTGTTCAGGAATTGGAATCTGACTTGATTCGATTGTGTTTTACGGAATTTTAGCCTGTAAAGCCATATTATGCATGCAAGAGCGGTCTGTCTCTGTCTAGACGTGCTTAATAAAACCCTGAAATATAGCCTGATGTTGTGCACGAAGACCTAGTTGTCAGTTATGATATATAAAACCATGAAATAAGTTAAACTTTGCATTATCGGGAAGTAGATGAACTACTGTACAAAGTAGAGGCGCTCTCCTGATGAAGCTGCCTCGTGCTGACCACAGCTGCGCCCTGCTGACCACAGCTGCGCCCTGCATATCAGAGCTGCGCCTGCATATCAGAGCTGCGCCCTGCATATCAGAGCTGCGCCTGCATATCAGAGGGGCGCCTGCATATCAGAGCCGCCCTGCATATCAGAGTTGCGCCCTGCATACCAGAGCCGCCCTGCATATCAGAGTTGCGCCCTGCATATCAGAGGTGCGCCCTGCATATCAGAGCTGCGCCTGCCTATCAGAGCTGCGCCCTGCATACCAGAGCCGCCCTGCATATCAGAGCTGCGCCCTGCATATCAAAACTACGCCTGCATATCAGACCTGCGTCTGCATATCAGAGCGGTGCCTGCATATCAGAGGGACGCCTGCATATCAGAGCTGCGCCCTACATACCAGAGCCGCCCTGCATATCAGAGCTGCGCCCTGCATATCAGAGCTGCGCCCTGCATATCAGAGCTGCACCCTGCATATCAGAGCTGCGCCCTGCATATCAGAGCTGCGCCCTGCATGTCAGAACTGTCCCCTGCATATCAGAGCTGCGCCCTGCATATCAGAGCTGCGCCCTGCATATCAGAGCTGCGCCCTGCATATCAGAGCTGTCCCCTGCATATCAGAGCTGCGCCTTGCATATCAGAGCTGCGCCCTGCATATCAGAGCTGCGCCCTGCATTTAAGAGTTGTCCACCTTAATGGTTCCGGAAGGTTTCTGCCTTTTTCGTCCATGTGCACAACAGTCGTCTGAAACACCAACACTGTTTCATGTCACCGCGAGTGTCCGGAGATTGTTTGCATAAACGTTTTCATTGATGCACTTTAACGCCTTGACATACTCTGTTATATTATATATTAAGCTTATATGTATATGTATATTGGACGTTGGCTGGTAAATATAAAACCCTACTAATGCTACTTTTCATGAACTACCTTACAGTAATTTTTATTATTTGATTTAGTTTTAACGGCATTTTAGCCTGTAAGGCCATATCGTGCCGCAAAGGTTATTGAGTCTCCATTGAGCCAAACTTGATAAAACCCTGAAATATAGACTGAAGTGTTGCACAAGTGAAATAATAGATATCATAGATAAAACCCTGATATAGTTTATTTAAACGTACATCACATGCATTGTATCAAATTTAAAACCCTGGGAAATAATGTACAAAGAAAGATTAATTATATATTTGTGGTTTAATGAGTTGAAATATTAATCTAAGCTCATATGTGGGAAAGGCCATGATATTAATATATGGTCAATACGACGAGAAATTCATATTTGATAATATAGGCCAATGTCTTTGATAAAGTTAATAATGGTGTCATCTTTAAATGACTTAAAGAGATCAGCGAGTGATGGTGTACTAAAGTATTTTGTTCGGAAGTGTAAAAAATCAACGCAGTTTAATAAGATGTGCTCCACAGTAAGATTATGCATGACATGGAATACAAAATGGGGGAGGATCTCCTTTGAGGAGGTGAACGTGCGTAAATAATCGGTTTAATTAAACAATTATCAAAAACAAAATTGAGATTATATCAAGCTAGACGCTAAACATGAATCACAGCGGCCGCGTGGCCTAATGGATAAGGCGTCTGATTCCGGATCAGAACATTGAGAGTTCGAGTCTCGTCGTGGTCGATATTTTACCAATTGGTCGGTTTAATTGAACAATTATCAAACAACAAAATTGAGATTATATCAAGCTAGACGCTAATGATGAATTACAGCGGCCGCGTGGCCTAATGGATAAGGCGTCTGATTCCGGATCAGAAGATTGCGAGTTCGAGTCTCGTCGTGGTCGATATTTTACCAATTGGTCGGTTTAATTAAACAATTATCAAACAACAAAATTGAGATTATATCAAGCTAGACGCTAAAGTTGAGTTACAGCGGCCGCGTGGCCTAATGGATAAAGCGTCTGATTCCGGATCAGAAGATTGCGAGTTCGAGTCTCGTCGTGGTCGATATTTTACCAATTGGTCGGTTTAATTGAACAATTATCAAACAACAAAATTGAGATTATATCAAGCTAGACGCTAAAGATGAATTACAGCGGCCGCGTGGCCTAATGGATAAGGCGTCTGATTCCGGATCAGAAGATTGCGAGTTCGAGTCTCGTCGTGGTCGATATTTTACCAATTGGTCGGTTTAATTAAACAATTATCAAACAACAAAATTGAGATTATATCAAGCTAGACGCTAAAGTTGAGTTACAGCGGCCGCGTGGCCTAATGGATAAAGCGTCTGATTCCGGATCAGAAGATTGCGAGTTCGAGTCTCGTCGTGGTCGATATCTTACCAATTGGTCGGTTTAATTAAACAATTATCAAACAACAAAATTGAGATTATACCAAGCTAGACGCTAAAGTTGAATTACAGCGGCCGCGTGGCCTAATGGATAAGGCGTCTGATTCCGGATCAGAAGATTGCGAGTTCGAGTCTCGTCGTGGTCGATATTCTACCAATTGGTCGGTTTAATTAAACAATTATCAAACAACAAAATTGAGATTATATCAAGCTAGACGCTAAACATGAATCACAGCGGCCGCGTGGCCTAATGGATAAGGCGTCAGATTCCGGATCAGAAGTTTGCGATTTCGAGTCTCGTCGTGGTCGATATTTTACCAATTGGTCGGTTTAATTAAACAATTATCAAACAACAAAATTGAGTTAATATCAAGCTAGACCCTAAATTTGAATTACAGGGGCCGCGTGGCCTAGTGAATAAGGCGTCTGATTCCGGATCAGAAGATTGCGACTTCGAGTCTCGTCGTGGTCGATATTATATCAATTGACTAAACAATTCAATCAATACGTTCTAGAATATGTCCAGCAAGACACTAAATTTCAGTTACAACGGTCGGTGGGCCTCTTGGATAAGGCGTCAAACTATAGCACGGAATATTGTAATTTCGAGTGTCGTCGTGGATGATATAATACCAATTCATTGCACAATGGAAATTGATTATGGTGAATAATGAGCCAGATGTTTCAGTCGCGACGTTGAGAATGGGACCCAAATGTGCACCACTGACGCTCATTTTCGAAACACCATTTCGTATGTCAAGGCAGCGGATACAAACCAGGATGCAGTGACCACACAGTGGCGAGAACGTGGCGCCCAGCGCTCTTTCTGCATGGCGTCCATTTTGGCCCGCGGATGCCTTGTATCACTACTCGACCTCTGTAGCTCCCCGTTGTCCTTGGCTTCAACACTACTCGGTGGGGGGGGGGGGGGGGCGGTTCATGCCGCCCTTGTGGCTCGCCCAGTCGCCCCGCGGTCTCTACCCTGAATCCTTCGCAAGACTGAGAGGCCAATCCACATCAAGGCAAGTAGTTGACTTAGCCACGGGCATGGTTGACCGATGGATGACGCCAACGATGGTATTCCCTTACTTTATTGGCTAAATTTATATGCCCAACTCCTCTAGCAATGCACCCCTACACCCCCCCCCCCCCCGCCCGGGCTCCTCCCACACACCCCAAGGTCGGTATGTATTTGAAAACATTTGGTTTCTTCTGCAAGAAGATGTGGGATTCGCGCGGCCCGACGTCATGATCTATGTCACTTGATGTCAAGGCCAAGGTCAATCGAGATCGTGGGAAGGCAGTCGGTGTGGAGAGGGAGTGGTGTGCGTGTGTTTGACGGGGGGGAAGGGGGGGGGAGAGAATCAGGGTGACACAAGGTTCGGGGTAATGCGCGTAAATAATGACGGCGCAAAACCTGCTAACGAATGACAACACACCCCGGAGCATGAAGGGGAAACTAGTTGAGTTGAATAGAGGGAATACATATTCTGTCGGCCTGAATGAAGCTTGGCGACACTTTGGAAATGTATCATCACAACGCATGAGCCACGGCATTCAATCTGATACCAGAGAAAGAGGAAACTGTGAGTTTTCTTTTCTCGTTACGGATACTGAAAGTATTTTGAAATACTACACTGGGCAAACCATGCCGAAAAAATTCTATATCAGTATTGTGAAGATCAAATTGTTGTAGATATATGAACAGGTTTAGTGCGACACATTGCGTCGGATAAAGTGTTTAAATTAAAGCTACTATAATACAAACAAAAAGAACAAATCGAGCTCATCTTCCGTTATAAACGGAACATTTGGGGTAAACAGGCAGTTAAAAAAAGTGCAAGCGCTGTTGTTATCTTTTGCCAAATTTCATGAACTTTGTTATTTTCCCATAGAATGAAGTGTAAGCACGTGCCGACACCCGGGTAGGCCACAGGGAAACACTCTATTCCGACCATGATAATCGACTGACAGGAAAACATCAGAAAACCCCTGTAGCCCATAGGTACAACGTACAATGCACTGTTGATGGAGTTGTGCCTTGCAGATCTGAAATCTGAGATCGAGATAGAGAAAGTCAGAAACCTTCCTGAACAATTAGGTATAAATGGGATGTCGTTTAACGTGCACAATGGACGGCGTTATGCTGTCTCCGCAAACAACCCCTGGGGGAAGGGGGGGGTGGAGGCACTATTATACATATCTGGTGAAGGGATTCAGTGGGGGCCCCTTGATGCCTGGGAGCATTTATGCTGAAAGTTTATCCCTATAGGGTGGGTATCACCGTATGATTTGCAGGACGCCGCTCTGATTTGCAGGGCGCAGTTCTGATCAGCAGTGCGCAGCTGTGATCTGCAGTGCGCAGCTCTGATCAACAGGGCGCAGCTATTTGTGCCTTTGGGCCACAGGTAACACGGGTAGCACCGAGACCTGGGGGGCTGTGTTTGTGGTCAGACGCTCCCTTGATGGCTCTCACTAAAACAACGATGAATTGTGTACCGGGAACGGCAGCACGGAGCACACATCACCCAGCACGCAACAGCCGCGTCCAGTGACAGCCGCGTCCAGTGACAGCAGCGTCCAGTGACAGCCGCGTCCAGCGTCCAGTGACAGCCGCGTCCAGTGACAGCCGCGTCCAGCATCCAGTGACAGCATCGTCCAGTAACAGCAGCGTTCAGTGACAGCAGCGTCCAGTGACAGCAGCGTCCAGTGACAGTAGCGTCCAGCGACACCAGCATCCAGTGACAGCAGCGTTCAGTGACAGCAGCGTCCAGTGACAGCCGCGTCCACCATCCAGTGACAGCAGCGTCCATTGACAGCAGCGTGCAGTGACAGCAGCGTCCAGAGACAGCAGCGTCCAGTGACAGCAGCGTCCAGTGACAGCCGCGTCCACCATCCAGTGACAGCAGCGTCCATTGACAGCAGCGTCCAGTGACAGCCGCGTCCAGTGACAGCAACATCCAGTGACAGCAGCGTCCAGTGACAGTAGCGTCCAGTGACACCAGCATCCAGTGACAGCAGCGTTCAGTGACAGCCGCGTCCAGCGTCCTGTGACAGCCGCGTCGAGTGACAGCAGCGACCAGTGACAGCAGCGTCCAGTGACAGCAGCGTCCAGTGACAGCCGCGTCCAGTGACAGCAGCGTCCAGCGACAGCTGCCTCCAGTGACAGCAGCGTCCAGTGACAGCCGCGTCCAGTGACAGCAGCGTGCACTGACAGCAGCGTCCAGTGACACTAGCATCCAGTAAGAGCAGCATCCAGTGACACCAGCGTAGTGACAGCAGCGTCCAGTGACAGTAGCGTCCAGTGACATCAGCATCCAGTGACAGCAGCGTCCAGTGACACTGGCGTTCAGCAGCAGCGTTCAGTGACAGCAGCGTTCAGCAGCAGCGTTCAGTGACAGCAGCGGCCAGGGACAGCAGCGTCCAGTGACAGCAGCGTCCAGGGACAGCAGCGTCCAGTGACAGCAGCGTTCAGCAGCAACGTTCAGTGACAGCAGCGTCCAGTGACAGCAGCGTCCAGTGACAGCAGCGTTTAGCAGCAGCGTTCAGTGACAGCAGCGTTCAGCAGCAGCGTCCAGTGACAGCAACGTTCAGCAGCAGCGTCCAGTGACAGCAGCGTCCAGGGACAGCAGCGTCCAGTGACAGCAGCGTCGAGTGACAGCAGCGACCAATGACAGCAGCGTCGAGTGACAGCAGCGTCGAGTGACAGCAGCGTCGAGTGACAGCAGCGTCGAGTGAAAGCAGCGTCGAGTGACAGCAGCGTCGAGTGACAGCAGCGTCGAGTGACAGCAGCGTCCAGTGACAGCCGCGTCCAGCGTCCTGTGATAGCCGCGTCCAGTGACAGCAGCGTCCAGTGACGGCTTCGTCCAGTGACAGCAGGGTCCAGTGACACCAGCGTCCAGTGACAGCAGCATCCAGTAAGAGCAGCGACCAGTGACACCAGCGTAGTGACAGCAGCGTCCAGTGACAGTAGCGTCCAGTGACATCAGCATCAAGTGACAGCAGCGTCCAGTGCCAGCAGCGTTCAGCA
Organism: Arenicola marina; assembly: GCA_964019135.1. Lineage (NCBI taxonomy): Eukaryota > Metazoa > Annelida > Polychaeta > Arenicolidae > Arenicola > Arenicola marina. Next base: position 20,282,156 of record OZ025250.1, on the reverse strand, counting down.
GCAGCGTTCAGTGACAGCCGCGTTCAGCAGCAGCGTTCGGTGACAGCAGCGTCCAGGGACAGCAGCGCCCAGTGACAGCAGCGTCCAGTGACAGCAGCGACCAGTGACAACAGCGTCCAGTGACAGCAGCGACCAGTGACAGCAGCGTCCAGTGACAGCAGCGTCCAGGGACTGCAGCGTCCAGTGACAGCATCGTCCAGTGACAGCATCGTCCAGTGACAGCAGCGTCCAGTGACAGCCGCGTCCAGTGACAGCCGCGTCCAGTGACAGCAGGGTCCAGTGACACCAGCGTCCAGTGACAGTAGCGTCCAGTGACAGCAGTGTCCAGTGACACCAGCATCCAGTAAGAGCAGCGTCCAGTGACACCAGCGTAGTGGCAGCAGCGTCCAGTGACAGTAGCGTCCAGTGACATCAGCATCCAGTGACAGCAGCGTCCAGTGACAGCAACGTCCAGTGACAGCAGGGTCCAGTGACACCAGCGTTCAGTGACAGCAGCGTCCAGTGACAGCAGCGTCCAGTGACAGCAGCGTCCAGTGACAGCATCGTCCAGTGACAGCAGCGTCCAGTGACAGCCGCGTCCAGTGACAGCCGCGTCCAGTGACAGCATCGTCCAGTGACAGCAGCGTCCAGTGACAGCAGCTTCCAGTGACAGCAGCGTCCAGTGACACCCGCGTCCAGCGTCCAGTGACAGCCGCGTCCATTGACAGCAGTGTCCAGTGACAGCATCGTCCAGTGACAGCAGGGTCCAGTGACACCAGCGTCCAGTGACAGCAGCGTCCAGTGACAGCAGTGTCCAGTGACTCCAGCATCCAGTAAGAGCAGCGTCCAGTGACACCAGCGTAGTGACAGCAGCGTCCAGCGACAGTAGCGTCCAGTGACATCAGCATCCAGTGACAGCAGCGTCCAGTGACAGCATCGTCCAGTGACAGCAGCGTCCGGTGACACCAGCGTCCAGTGACACCAGCATCCAGTAAGAGCAGCGTTCAGTGACACCAGCGTAGTGGCAGCAGCGTCCAGTGACAGTAGCGTCCAGTGACATCAGCATCCAGTGACAGCAGCGTCCAGTGACAGCATCGTCCAGTGACAGCAGGGTCCAGTGACACCAGCGTCCAGTGACAGCAGCGTCCAGTGACAGCAGCGTCTAGTGACACCAGCATCCAGTAAGAGCAGCGTCCTGTGACACCAGCGTAGTGACAGCAGCGTCCAGTGACAGTGGCGTTCAGTGACATCAGCATCCAGTGACAGCAGCGTTCAGTGACAGCAGCGCCCAGGGACAGCAGCGTCCAGTGACAGCAGCGTCCAGTGACAGCAGCGACCAGTGACAGCAGCGTCCAGTGACAGCAGCGTCCAGGGACAGCAGCATCCAGTAAGAGCAGCGTCCAGTGACACCAGCGTAGTGACAGCAGCGTCCAGTGACAGTAGCGTTCAGTGACACCAGCGTCCAGTAACAGCAGCGTCGAGTGACAGCAGCGTCCAGTGACAGCAGCGTCCAGTGACAGCAGCGTCCAGTGACAGCCGCGTCCAGCGTCCAGTGATAGCCGCGTCCAGTGACAGCAGCGTCCAGTGACACCAGCGAAGTGACAGCAGCGTCCAGTGACAGTAGCGTTCAGTGACATCAGCATCCACTGACAGCAGCGTCCAGTGACAGCAGCGTTCAGCAGCAGCGTTCAGTGACAACAGCGTTCAGCAGCAGCGTCCAGTGACAGCAGCGACCAGTGACAGCAGCGTCGAGTGACAGCAGCGTCCAGTGACAGCAGCGACCAGTGACAGCAGCGTTCAGCAGCAACGTTCAGTGACAGCAGGGTCCAGTGACAGCAGCGTTCAGCAGCAGCGTTCAGTGACAGCAGCGTCCAGTGACAGCAGCGTTCAGTGGCAGCAGCGTTCAGCAGCAGCGTTCAGTGACAGCAGCGTCCAGTGACAGCAACGTTCAGCAGCAGCGTTCAGTGACAGCAGCGTCCAGGGACAGCAGCGTTCAGTGACAGCAGCGTCCAGTGACAGCAGCGTCCAGTGACAGCAGCGTGCAGGGACAGCAGCGTGCAGTGACAGCAGCGTGCAGTGACAGCAGCGTGCAGTGACAGCAGCGTGCAGTGACAGCAGCGTCCAGTGACAACCGCGTCGAGTGACAGCAGCGACCAGTGACAGCAGCGTCGAGTGACAGCAGCGTCCAGTGACAGCAGCGACCAGTGACAGCAGCGTTCAGCAGCAACGTTCAGTGACAGCAGGGTCCAGTGACAGCAGCGTTCAGCAGCAGCGTTCAGTGACAACAGCGTTCAGCAGCAGCGTCCAGTGACAGCAGCGACCAGTGACAACAGCGTCGAGTGACAGCAGCGACCAGTGACAGCAGCGTCGAGTGACAGCAGCGTCGAGTGACAGCAGCGACCAGTGACAGCAGCGTTCAGCAGCAACGTTCAGTGACAGCAGGGTCCAGTGACAGCAGCGTTCAGCAGCAGCGTTCAGTGACAGCAGCGTTCAGTGACAGCAGCGTCCAGTGACAGCAACGTTCAGTGACAGCAGGGTCCAGTGACAGCAGCGTTCAGCAGCAGCGTTCAGTGACAGCAGCGTCCAGTGACAGCAGCGTTCAGTGGCAGCAGCGTTCAGCAGCAGCGTTTAGTGACAGCAGCGTCCAGTGACAGCAACGTTCAGCAGCAGCGTTCAGTGACAGCAGCGTCCAGGGACAGCAGCGTTCAGTGACAGCAGCGTCCAGTGACAGCAGCGTCCAGTGACAGCAGCGTGCAGGGACAGCAGCGTGCAGTGAAAGCAGCGTGCAGTGACAGCAGCGTGCAGTGACAGCAGCGTGCAGTGACAGCAGCGTCCAGTGACAACCGCGTCGAGTGACAGCAGCGACCAGTGACAGCAGCGTCGAGTGACAGCAGCGTCCAGTGACAGCAGCGACCAGTGACAGCAGCGTTCAGCAGCAACGTTCAGTGACAGCAGGGTCCAGTGACAGCAGCGTTCAGCAGCAGCGTTCAGTGACAACAGCGTTCAGCAGCAGCGTCCAGTGACAGCAGCGACCAGTGACAACAGCGTCGAGTGACAGCAGCGACCAGTGACAGCAGCGTCGAGTGACAGCAGCGTCGAGTGACAGCAGCGACCAGTGACAGCAGCGTTCAGCAGCAACGTTCAGTGACAGCAGGGTCCAGTGACAGCAGCGTTCAGCAGCAGCGTTCAGTGACAGCAGCGTTCAGTGACAGCAGCGTCCAGTGACAGCAGCGTTCAGTGGCAGCGTTCAGTGACAGCAGCGTCCAGTGACAGCAACGTTCAGCAGCAGCGTTCAGTGACAGCAGCGTCCAGGGACAGCAGCGTTCAGTGACAGCAGCGTCCAGTGACAGCAGCGTCCAGTGACAGCAGCGTGCAGGGACAGCAGCGTGCAGTGACAGCAGCGTGCAGTGACAGCAGCGTCCAGTGACAACCGCGTCGAGTGACAGCAGCGTGCAGTGACAGCAGCGTTCAGTGACAGCAGCGTGCAGTAACAGCAGCGTCCAGTGACAGCAGCGTCCAGTGACAGCCGCGTCCAATGACAGCAGCGTGCAGTGACAGCCGCGTCGAGTGGCAGCAGCGTCCAGTGACAGCCGCGTCCAGTGACAGCCGCGTCCAGTGACAGCATAGCGAGTAGTCATTCTGGATTTGGCGAGAACGGTGATCTTTGGAGATGGTTCTGGTACCTGGGAGGCGGAGGGATTGCGGGAGGAGGGGGGGGGGGGGGGTATGTCAGATCGTTCTTTTCTGGGGCGTCGCATTAAGTCTGTATTATTCAGACGGTACAAAACGGTACGTGATCACACGTGGGAGACCCGCACGTTGTATCCTGATGACGCGGCCTTTGGAGCTCGATGCGGGGAGGAGGTGGGGTGGGGGGGGGGGGGGTTAGCCCTGTCGGATTGCCGGGAATGAATAAGGACCTGCTGCCTCCAATGGAACAAAGCTATACCATGGGAGGGGTGGGGGGGAGGGGGTGCTTGTGATAGGCGGGTAGGACGGGGGGGGGGATGGAGGGGGCGGCCGGGTGAACAACCCGTAGACACAGTCTGTCCTGCGGGTGATAATGCGTCTCATGTACGTTAAACCCATGTTTCACCGTCTGATGCTAAAATGTTAACTCTCTGATGTATATATATATATCAGAGAGTTATATCATATATATAACACGAAAAAAAGAACATGTGTGGTATAGAACATAAATTTCGAACTTGGATAAGGAGCTGGCTGAAAAGTTTTGATGACAAGCAGCTGCCGACATCTTAGCGTCTCTCGGTTTTATCTCTTAAACACAAAAACGGAGATCAAAATAAATTAGGCAATTATAGGCCCATAAGTATCACTAATATTGACAACAAAATATTAGCATTTGCGCTGCCAAACAGGCCGCAAAAAGTGTTAGGCGATATCATTAGTTCTGACCAAGCTGGATATATAAAGCGGCGCTATATGGGATACAATGTAAGGCTGGTACACGATATTTTAGAACGTGCTCAGCAACAAAATCAGGGGCTGAGTTATGCTCTTTCTGGACTTTCAAAAAGCATTTGATTCCCTGGAATTGCCCTTTATGATGGAAACTTGGAGAAGGTTTAACTTTGAGGTTCAGTTGATGCAATGGGTGAAAACTATATACGTAGCTCCAACGATGTGTCTGAAAAACAATTGGTATCTATCTGAAGAAGAAATGTTACATCGGGGTATAAGACAAGGATGTCCGCTTTCGGCTCTTTTGTTTATAATAGCCGTGGAAGTTTTTGCCCTTAGACTTAAACAGAACGCAGATATTCAAGGCTATGTTATAAAAAGCAGAGGTAAAACTGTAGAATTCAAGCTAGTGCAATACGCTGACGACGGAGTACTCTTTCTATGAGACTCAAAACAGATCACATGTAGCTTATTGGTAATCGCTGAGTTTGGTAAAGTAGCTGGAATAGTTTTAAACCTAAATAAAACCAAGGGGACATATCTGGGTAGAGACAGGCACAACAATCTGCAATGCCTTCCTATTGGAAGTAAACGCATTTTATACAAAAACATTCGTTCACCGCGAAGATAACTTCCGCTTCACCGCGACGACCCTTTCTCTCTACTTACCGTAATCCGCCTGAGCAGTCTGTGGATTTCTCGATATTCGCGATATCCCCTTTAAGGTGCTTCTGTCGTGCTCAGTCTGGAACAGCCCTCATCTTGGAGATTTGATATTACTCTCCCTAATTCTTGGTAACCCCCTCCCCCCGCCCTGAAAGGGAGGGGTTCACAAAAACTATGCGTGGGGGGTTCTGCATAAAAGGAGTAAGGGAGATTTCTTCAACTAAAGATGACTCATATTTTGCATTGAGAGAGCTTCCTCGATCACCGTGGGTGAGGCGGGGTTCCCCCCTCATGAGCCTCCAGCCCCCTGAGTACCGCCAAATGTTTAAATAGCTGCATCCCTCCTGTATAAATACTGATGTGGCCCGATTTATCCTGGCGCACCCCGCGAATATTCCTGCGTTAACGCTCCGCACGCAAAATAAAGCGTGTCTATGAACATTCCATTCATTTCCCGTTGCAGATGGGAGATAGAAAAGGCAACGTAGTTAGTCCACTAAGTGTTGCTTACATGTTGGGTAACATATTTCCTCAGCCCATTTCCCATTGCAAAAGAACCCTAACTCTGAAGTTGCACCTCCAGCTAAACACTCGTAATTAGACAATGAAGCAATCGTCTAAAGACGTGACAAATTGGAACTACATTGATCGTTCGTTCAGGGGAGCATTAATTAATAAGACTCGTCACCGTTGTTACATAGTCGTAGAGAGAGACACACAATATTAGCTTTCTAGTCTTTTATTTTAAGCCGGCACGTCGTTATTTTTTGGTGATTACATTCGCAACTGGTGGGAGACAGTAGTCACATGACCATCACCTGACTGCTGGTCTTATGTCCAACAAGATACATTATCCGATGTTACAATACATCACATCCCTCCGCTTTAGTTAAAGCGGGTGTCCAACCTAATTTAATCGCGATCTGCACCGAAAGTTTACATCTTAAAATTAAATTGGCGAGTGTTAACGCTTCGTTTCGGCCGACTGGTAAGGAGAAAAACATTAAGGCAACCCACCCCCAGCAATGTCAAGTAGAGCGCCATTTTGCCGGGAGCAGTGACGCATTTTGTGACGATTCATATGGCGCCGCATTACGTTATAACTCGCGGAGAGAGAGCTCAGGGCCGCGATTTACAGATGAACAGCGGCAGTTTCAAGCCTCGCAGTAGCGCAAGATCTTAGTGTTTCATGAAAAAGTACCGTCCAAACAAATTAATATACGTCTTGCGACGATTGACTCTGCAACAATGCCATGATTGGAGTTAGAATCGCAGCAATTTATATTAGCGATTATCACGCGCTCTTGTTTTGCTCACACAATAGGCGCAATTTCCGGTTTGAATAAATTAGAGTATCGTCTCCTGATTGGTCAATCGCGGACACGCCTCCAAAAAGGACTGCCGCCTGGGTAAGCGGCGAAATCGTGCCTGGCTGTCACTTCTAAATTTTATTGTGAGCTACAGATAGAACGAAAAATTCTGTAACTTGGAGGATAGACAATTGGGTATTATATGAATCGGTAAAGCAGCCTTAGAGGCCAGGCTGGCGGTTACCTTTAAGAAAGATCTCATATCTTTAAGGTTACTAATCTCCTGATCATTGATCACAATATCACAAATTGACCCAAAGGTAAACGTCACTGTTTTAAACAAAGTCGGTGGGCGACGCTCACGAGCAGGATATCGTCGTTCTATAGTTTGTACAGGTGTCCGTGACGACATCGTGGTTGAGGTGGACACAGGTGTGTCCGGATCGACGACTTCATCGACGACAGGTGGCGCCACTGGCAACCTTGGAGCGTCAGGTAGGTAGGTAGGTAGGTAGGTAGTTTATTTTGTCAAAAGGCCTTCAGGCCCATGGGACATAACAATGAACGTATATACATTTGTCAACAAATAATAACATTTTCCGTGTTTTGAATTTACAGCTGCGCGGTGACACGTTTTTCTAGAGTGTGCACAAACATCGCTAATTTTCTTAGGGTAAACATATCTACACTTGACATCAACATAATAAAGTTCTCGTATGTTGGGGGATTCCAAAAAGCGTTGTCTATATATAAATGTCTGATATCCATAAACTTCGGGCAACACAATAACACGTGGTATTCATCTTCTATAACAAGGACATTTCTTACAGCACAGTGTTTACAAATTCTGTTTTCAAGTAATGTTCCATCACGGCGACCTAATTCAATAGAGAGATTATGAGCTGAACATCTAAAACGCGAAAGAGACTTTCTAAGTTTGGCAACATTTACTCTCAGTAAATATACTTCAAAGAAGAGTTGGTCCTTAAATGTACGAAACACACTAAGGCGACTTTGATCTCTAACCTTCATATGCCATTCTTCAATAAAACAGTTTTCTAATCTCTGGTTTAGCTCAGCAATAAATACACTTTCGTCATAAACTGATTGGTTAATCCATACATCATTAAAATCATATTTAGACAACAGAACTTTCACTGAGCTAGCCCAGGATGATCTACTTTGATTGTCAAATTCTTTAAGCATGTTATAACAGCTTTTGACATACCTACTATTTGGCATCCGTAATATCTTTAACCAGTACTTAATACACTTAACATTATAAATTTTTGCTAAGGGTAACCTGCCACATTCACCTAATGCGGCGGCGTCCGATGTTAACTTGGGTAGTCCCAATAATCTCTTACAAAATCTAACTTGGACTTTCTCGATTTCCTTATACTCTTGATAACCCCAGATTTCGGCTCCATACGTGAGAATTGGCACAATGATTCGATCAAATAGAGTAAATGCTGCTTTTATAGGTAGACCGTTAAGTTTCTTATCAAGCTTGTAGATAGAGGCCAATGCTCTGTTGGCTTGACCAGTCAGTGTAGAAACAGCTTTCGACCATCTAAGTGTGCTAGTCAATACCAACCCTAAATATTTATACGACGATACAACTTTCAACCGTTCACCATCGAAAAACCATCGCTCGTTTGCTTTAACTATTCCTCCTCTCCGAAATACCATCACTTGCGTTTTGTTCATGTTTACTTTTAAACTCCACTTCTTACAATATGCCTCTAACATATTTATCGTTTGCTGGAGACGTCCTACGGTATCCGCGCAGTTTGCTAAATCATCGGCAAACATGAGTGATATTATGTTTGGGGCATCGTTGCTCACATAGATACCTGGGCAGTTAGAGTCTGATAGCATGGATAAATACTCCTCTATATATAAAGCAAACAGCAAGGGACTTAACATACAGCCCTGTCGCGTTCCGATTTTACACTGAAAATAGTCTGTCAAACTAGATTGTGTCTTAATACACGATTTTAAGTTAGCGTACATATCACGAATAACCGTCATTACATTTCCATGAATACCTTTACCTAGTAGACTAAACCATAACAGACTATGGGGCATGCTATCGAACGCCTTTGAAAAATCAATAAATAGGATATAACACCTGCCTTTCTCTTTCGTTACATACTTTTGAATTATAGACTGCAAGACAAATATTTGATCACAAGTCGAATATCCTTTTCTATATCCCGCCTGCTCTTCTGACCGTAACTCGTTCTGGTCGACCCATACAGTTAATCTCTCGTTGATTAATTTTGTGAATAGCTTACTGAGGGCAGACAATAAGGATATACCTCTATAATTACCCATGTCAGACAGTGATCCTTTCTTATGTACCGGCAATATGAGGGCCTTACACCAATCTCTCGGAAACTTCCCCGTGTCCAGTATCAGATTAAACAGACGAACAAGATATGGTAACAACAGTTCGGCAACCCCTTTCAGCATTTCATTCGGTATTCCGTCGTAACCGGCAGCTTTGCCGTTGGGCAAATGTCGTATACAACCTAGTATTTCCTCAGCATCAAAAGCTCTATTCAGATGATCTCTTTCCAAACTCTCAACCTGTTCAACGTCACACTTAATACATACATTGTCGTGATCAGCTAGGGTGGATAACACCTCTTCCAAAAAAACAGAATCTGATTTCGCAGCCGTGACATTTAATAGATTTGCGAAGTATTCCTTCCACTCCTCAGGTTTTATATTAGAACTACTCCTACTGTTACCATGGTTACTGTGCAATCGCTGGATACAACGCCAAAAGGTAGTACAATCGGTACAGCTATCTATCAATGACTGCTGTAAGATCCGTGCATGTAGTAGCTTTTTACTTTTACAAAGGTTTTTAAAGATTCTTCGAGCACCCTTATATTCATTGAGATGCTCTTGCGAATTTGAAACGCGAAAGAGGTCCAGCATATCTAGTTTCTGTTGCTTTGCTCGACTGCAGTCTGCATCCCACCATTCAGGCGGACTCTGCTGTACGCTTACTCGCATTTTACGCCTGGCTGGTCTGCGCATCGCAATACCACTGAGCTGCAGAGTATTAACTAACAGTTTGACCAGCTCGTCTGTGTCATTTGAATTGCAATGTCCATTAAATATGCTTTCAAACTCACTGTCTAAAGACTCTAAAACATGCAAACTAAACTCTTGAGAGAGATCGGCATTCCATTTAAATATATCGTGAGACTTTAGACCCGTTGTCATGCACACTCCAGTTACACAGTCTTCCATATCTAACAAGTCATATCGAAACATGCAACTTACTGGGAGATGATTAGTTACACAGTGAAAATCTGGTTTCAACACTTCGAACTTGACTATTGAACTAAACATATCACTTGGGGCAATAATATAATCTACGACACTGCAACCACTTTCTGTTATGTTTGTAATTTCACCGTATGCATCACCTTTGCATCGACCATTTAATATGTGGAGATCTAGCGCTATACATAATTTAAGTAACGACCGGCCGAAATTATTTACACCTTGGTCTTTTGATGCACGTGGGATGTCGAAGTCGTCACTTTTATACCACTCCATGTTTGGAATATGTTTCACAGTATCATCAATGTAATCGTTTTCCAATCCTATTCTCGAGTTCAAGTCTCCCATGATGACAACCTTATCAAGTGGATACCTCGCTTTGATATCGATAATCTGTTCGTACAATATTTCAACGCCATTTTGTTCATGTGATTGGTGTAAATAATCAGCAGCACCTTCGGGGGGTAAGTGCGTACAGACAAACACAGTATCATTCTTAAGCTTTGATACGGAAGATTTCGTCAGGTACATGTGCGGTAAGTGCAGGGGAGATCGTCTCACTACCTGGACACACGATTGTCTCGTCATCAAGATCGAAGCGTAGTCGGACGTGATCCTGATGACGACGAGCGATGCGTTGATCTCTCAGTTGTACATGAAACGATAGTGGACCAGGCTTGGCCACTGTAACTCCAGGTAGCCAAGCTGGCTTTCCGCTGAAGTTACGTGCGTACACATGTTGTCCGATGCCAAGTTCTCGATCCCGTGAATGGACATCATGTCGTTGCTTTTGCGATTGCTGTTTCCTCTCCACCTTCCTTGATAAATTTGGATGTAACAAATCTAGTCGAGAACGTAGTCGCCTTCCTCTCATTAGTTCAGCTGGTGTTTTTCCGGTTGTTCCTTGCGGTGTATTACGATATTGAAGCAAAAAGCGAGCTAATCTCGTGGTAATGCTTCCCTCTTCTATTTTAGTGATGCAGCTCTTGAACATCTGTACCGCTCTTTCAGCTAATCCATTTGAGGCTGGATGATAAGGTGCGGTATTTACATGTTGTATGCCATTGAGCTTGCAGAATTCTTTAAATTCTGCACTAGTGAATGATGATCCATTATCACTCACAATAACTTCAGGCAATCCATGATTACTGAAAGTTGTACGCAACATTTCCAGTGTATTTGCCGTGCTAGTGGAGCCAACTGGATAAACATCCATCCATTTTTAATGCGCGTCGATCAGTATCAATCACATTTTGTTTTGAAAAGGACCAGCACGATCTATGTGAATCCTAGACCATGGGCGTTCCGGGCAATCCCAGGGATGAAGGGGTGCTTTAGCAGGGGAACTCTGATTGGTTGGACACTCATGGCATGATTTCACTCGATTCTCTATGTCTTCATCTAATTTAGGCCACCAAAGCAGACTTCTAGCAATCATCTTCATCTTGACAACTCCTGGAATGAGTGTTATGAAGTTCATCAAGTACTCTGGCGCGACCTGGGGAAGGTACAATCACTCTGGATCCCCATATTAAGCAATTGTCATGCACACTCAACTCATCTCTTTCCCCTAAAGTAAGGCAATTGTTCGGGATTGGGGCAGTTATTTGGCCACCCATTCATAACATACATGAGTACTTGAGCCAGATGAGGATCTGACTCAGTCCAAGAAGATATCTGCGTGGAATCCAATGGAGTAGATTCCAGGCGTTCAAGCATCAAAATAAGATCTCCCGGAACAGGAACCTTTGCTGGATATCCTGGAATCATTTATTGTTGATGGTGAAAGGCTGGACTTGGAAGTGGATACTGGTGCCACTGTATCAGTGATAAATGTAGAAACTTTCAAAAAGTTAAACATGTCCATGCCACTACAGAAAACTAAAGCTGTATTGAGGACATTCACAGGAGAGAAAGTCTTTCCACTGGGGGAGATTCATGTCTCCGTGCAATATGGGACTCAGCAGAAGACTCTTCCATTAATCATAATTAAAGATGGTCCAGATCTGATGGGAAGAAATTGATTGCAGGAATTACAACTTGACTGGAACAAGATTCAGCAGCAACTGCATACCAGCAATATAACTATCATGAATACTACTACACCTGCAGGGTTATTAGACATCCTGGAAAAACACAAACATGTGTTTAATGAAGAACTAGGTGAGTTGAAGGGAACAACAGCTACAATTCACCTAAAGGAGGGAGTCACACCGACTTTCCTTAAGCACCGTCCTGTACCTCATGCACTTCGAAATTAAATGGAGTAAACAGGTGACGTTTTGAGTCACAAAGGTTGCCATGGTTACTATGACGCACCGGTCTGTTCCGCGCGCGGTTTCCGTGGTGAGTGTTCGGGGTTTTCTCGAGTGGTCTTCCCAACTTAGCAGTCAGGATGTCGCTGAGTGCGAGGTCCCAATGGAGAGTTCCACTAAGCCCCACCCTCCTTAGTTACCGTTGCTACTCCGACGAACTCACGTCATCTACCATGTGCTTAGCATGGCGAAAGATGGTGTTGCTGACAATCTGGCTAAAATTTCCGATCCAATAGCCCAATATTTCCTGCCTGAGCGCATAAACCTACCTGATAGAGCTCGCCAGAAAAGTGTTAATTACTTTACAAGGTGATACAGCAACATTATTCAAATTTTTGGCGATGATATTGCTGATTTCGATGCCCGCGGTCAGGCGGTGCATGGTGCAGCGCTCCATGAAAACACATGGCGTGACATGGCACCCGCCTTGAACAGGCCACAGATTCAATTTCTTGCAAGGCATGGTAAGTTGATCGTTTACGTGTGGTTATTTCTCGTACAGATCGAAAAAGCCCATATATATTATATCACCTGGATGCAAAATCTATTAAATAGATGAAACAAACTCGATCGGACTTAGGCAGCCGCCGGGAGGCAGACAACTTTGCTCCTGACAAGTGGGAGAACGTAATATTTGGCTCTAGCTTAACTTACAAGTAGAGCGGAGTTTTTGTTACATGAATGATGGGGGGGGGGGGGGGGGGGGGAGGGGGGAGCAAGGGGTATTTCCGTTCCTTGTGAATGGGTTTTTTAATTCATCGTGAATTGGAAACGAGGAAAATAGTTCTTAGTGAACTGGGAATGATTAGCCGACCGCCAAGATCAAGGATTTTCATTATTCGTGAACCGGGAATCTTAATATTAAATGCCCGTGAATCAGGAAATCGTCAATTTAGTATCATGTATCCGCCCTTCCGTTGTATGCGGGGAGTTCTTCTTTTAATTCTTCATGATCTGGGAACATGACCCCCCCCCCCCCCTTGGCTGACCCCTTTGATTTAGCCAAGATTTCTTCTGTACTATACACGGTATTTGTGCGACATTCCAATAAGTGGACATCTCCCCCACCCCCACCCCCAACTTCCACACACTTTTTTTTGTAATGGACCTCCATATTATTTTGTTGTGTTCCCCCACCCCCCTCCCCCCCAGTTGTAATAATGGTTTCTGTGCACAGTCAGCTCTAAAGTCTGTGCTTCTCCCGTTTTTCAATGCAAAATGTAGGCTGTCTGAGGTTTGCCCCCGCCCCCTCCCTTTTTTTCTTTTTTGAAGAACGCCATCTGAGGCGTGGACCCGCCCGCAGTCGCAAATTTCCAGCGCCGCCCCCCCCCCCCCCAGTCGTGAAAAATTGGACCCCCTGGTCGCATTTTTGTTCAGAGCCCCCCCTCCCTCCCCCTCCAGTCGGAAGTTTCAATGGACCCCCCCTTCAAATTCCTGGATCCACCCCTGAACCACTTTCAAACAGAAAAACAGGTAGTTAAATAAGTATCCATAGTCATAGAGGCTTGCTAAACTTTATTCCTTTACACATGTTTTGCAAAATTTTCAAATAGATGGTCCAAATAGAGTTATAATATCTACATAAATGGGGTGTTTCTTACTTTCTAAGAGTATTTACTATATATGTATAGTGATAGTGTCTAGCAAAGATTGAAGATACATATTTTATATCTGTAGGTCTACTGATAGTATGACATTGTCTATTGCCTGTTCTTTTTCAGTGTTCCCGGCCACTGGTGATATAGAGTAGGCAGGACAATAGCACTTCAAGTTTCAAGCTCAATGGCACATCCCGAAGGAAAACATGGTCCCCCCATTGCCTCGATCCCAACCTGAATTTACGAAAATGAAGAAGCTATTTTAAAACTATTTGTAAATGTTATTTTAGTCTCGTATGGTTGACATATGTTACCTTACCATGACAACAAAAGAATAGCTATATAAAGTAATCTTTATTAGCCAAATGAGTTGACAAAACTTGACAAGTTTAATAAATAATCAAATAATCTTGGTCAGGCTGGTACAACGTGTCATTTATTGTTAAAATTTTACATAGAATTAAAAATTACTAAAATATTTTGTATAGGGATGGTGACAATAATAATAATAATAATCGTTGGTGCTCCACCATGCTCCAGTCATGTACCTGCATATTATGGCATACACAAACTGACTTTTTTCACAAACTTAATACACATATATTACTGTATTACTGCAAGCAGTTTGTTGCAATCTAGTGCTAGCATATGGTAGAGACCATATTGAGAGCTTGCAATAGTGACAGTGTATTATTGGCTTGGAAGTAAGAATGCTGGGAATGAAATACTGTACATAGTGAAAATGAAAAACGCGTTATATATTGCAAAAGTGGTTATTGGTAGATATATTGCCTGTCATCATATTTTTCTTGCGTGGTAGTCTGGGAATGTTGTTCTTTATGTAAATACCTAGATTGTAAGACAATTTCATATTTTGTAATGTATCTGCCTGCATGGTCATTAAGATTCAAAATAAGGACACCAAACATTTCATTTAAAGTAATTATAAAAAGTAAACGCATGGAAAAAAGTAACTATCACAAGGATGCCATATTACCAGAATAAGAATAAGTCAGAATAAAATATTTGTTTTTACCCTGCGTGATTCTGACATTGGAATTGAAATTTCTTCCTGTATAACATATCTTGGCACTGCCATCAGCCTGCACTGGGTCTGGATCCTAAGTGGGTCCTGCCAATTGTACAACAGCTTTAATGTATCATGTATATAGATTTACATATTTATCTGTAACAAAAATAAAATCAAATGAATATTTAAAAAAAATATCATTGGTTTCTTTCCTTTGCACTTGATATTAGGGTAAATTATTAATGATGAATAAGGCATACAATTCTATTCCATAATTTGTTAGCAGCTATAAAGACATGCATTTGGTGGTTGATGCTGGTGGTTAATCTCCAGGCATATCAAACACTGATTAGGCCTAGTTTCATTTGTCGAAAAAAAAACCACACACACACACATAGATCTGGAAAATAAGGTCTGACTTCAAAACTACTTGTCAGAGTTTTTTTTCCCCAAAACTGTCCTCCAAAAAACACATCTGCATTGGCCTGTCTAACCAACACAAAACCTTAATCATGGCTATGACAGCCCTGGCGGTGGGCCTCATAGTCATACTCGTACTAGGATCCATATATCCCAGGAAATTATCACATTAGAGTCATTTGAAGAATAAAATTAAGTTTGTATGGTTATGTCACGTGAAAAGGTTATGCAATATATCCCTCCTTCAGCATTGTTCAGCGAAAACCTCGGATCAGGAAGGAAATAAGTCTGCCCCCCCCCCTCTTTTTGTGCTACAACCTCAGATCCAAATGACCCTTTTTTGATTAACAAGCAGTGTCCCGAAGACTCCGCGCCGCCTGGTGGAATTAAGTAGAACTAAAGCAGCAAAATTTGCCTTCGCGCCATTCGCATCATGGAGGCCGTCGAGGTAACATCGGAGATTAGCAAAGCGTTAAACGACCATTTGGGCTTCAAGTTGTATTTTTGTAGACCTCATCACATCGTTTGCCACTGGAAAATGTGCCATGTTTGTCTGTCAGATGTCACATTGGTCACATTAGTCCGGTGTCAAACCTGCTTTCACGGAGGATTTGCATGTTTGCCGACAACCACCTCGTTCAGAGGCTGAAGGACGTGAGATCGCCAGTCATCATCCGAGTGACAAATTCTTGCGAGGCAAAGGTTTGTGTGACTGTTTTCTTCGTGTTCTTTTAACCTAGTCAAGTCATAACTAAATAGTCATAACTATAACGGACTCTGGTTACCTCGGCTTGGGCACGGGATTATTGAGCCAGGGCTGCGTCAAACATGTGGCGTTGCCGCGAACGCAGGGACAGGGTCACTGATGGAGGGACATTGGACACCTGACCTGTTAAAACTAGCACGAAGGGTATACGAAGGGACTACGGTTAACTCCCTCACCCTCCTTTATTTTTCATTCTCAATTCTTGGAATCTTGCTAGGCAAAGATTTGTGGTAATTCTCATTCAATTATCCATTCTCATAAGTAGAAACGTGCATATTAAGTCTTTTCATCTTTTTTTTTTACTTTTTAAAATATGATAGGATCCTAATGCTTATTTTTTCTCATCGACATAGATCTAGATCCACACACTCAAACTCTTTGTGGGTGAATAATTGCTGGATGACTATGAGCTGATGAGCAGCTTTATTAACCAGGTTAACTGTCATCTTGTGTATATCTATAGAAATAGTGGTACAGATTTATCTCAGCTTAATAAGCTTATTCCTCCCTAAATGTTCAGACATTACAGTTTGACAGTCACAAGAACAAGTATCAAGACTGTACCGTCTGAACATTCAGGCTACCTAAATGTTAGCAACATTGAGAGATGACAAATCAAATATAGTTGTTACTACCGGTAGATCTACATTGAAAATTGGCGCAGATGTAATTGTTTTTTTATTTTTTTAAAGTCACTAAGATTATTCTATGAAGCTTGTCATGTAAATCTTAACTTTAAATCCTAATTACTGAAAAACTAAATGCTTTGCTTTGAACTTTGCCTATGGCTGACTGTACATGTATGTGCAGCCATGCATAAGAATTGTTAGACAATAAAGTAGACCGGGCAACTGAATAAATTCAGCTTGAATTCTGACCCATTTGCTCCATTATGAATAGCCTCAATCCCAGTTGTTATATGGCCCCCCTTTATGTCCTTTTATGACAAATGATTTGTCCTTATATACTGTTCCATCTAACCTATATGTGTAAATGAAGATTCTCTATTGTTGAAGTGTAATGAGTGGTAATATTGTTACCGTAAAAACATATGAATGTGTAAACTAACAGGGATACATAACATCAGCTTCTGATGTGGTCATGCATAAGTAATCCAAGAGGAGGAGAGCCAGACATGTTGATGTTTGATTGGCTAAGCATTGTATTATTTTTTGATGTTTGCATGCTATCGTGCATGAATCTAGATGGCTAGATCCCAACCCTATGTTCTATATTATCAAACACTTATCCACCAAATTTGTAACTTGCACAATTGCTTTATTTCAAAAAAAGTTTCAACAATAGGTGACTTAGTCTATGCAGTTTAACAGTTATTTCAAGTATAATATGTTCTTCTTTTCAGTGGGTGGACGAGGATTTGGCAACAACTTGGATTACTCATCTGGGATTTTGACATTGTCCCATCTGCTGCAGGCCCCTGGGTACACTTCGACAACACTGGAGAAGTAGAGGTGAAAGGGCCCCCCATCGTCAATGCGGATGTTGTATGCAACTGCACCCAAGGACACTATGGTGAAGTACTCTTTTCTTCAAGTGTAGAGAGTGGATGCCAGGGTGCTGCTGAACCCCCGATAGACAGCGAGAACAGCGCTGGTGATGCTGATGACGCTGGGGATAACGAGGACTCTGAGAACTCAGAGGATGAGGATAGTGCATTATACACAAACTCTTTTTACTGCGCCGGCTGCACCTTCAGCGACAATCAGCCAAATGTACGTGCATTGCGGCGAGTGAGGCAGCAGTGTGTGCCAGTACTCAAGCGAAAGGAGGAAACTGACAATGCTCAGGACAAGAATGCCATTAACGTGCAGGCTAAAATTGCTGATGACTGGAAATCACTCGGCTACATCAGGGTGGCAGACATACCCCGTGTTTATGAAGCCATGGTGAAAAATGTAATTAGATCTGTCTCAATACATAAGATTATTGTTAAGTATCATCCAGATGCAGCAGATGGTGTAGCATTTCTCTGTTACATTAATGTTACGAAAGTGGGGAAATGGGGGAAATCTGAACCTCGAAATACGTATAACAAATATTTGTAATAAAGTATGGTCGACGCTGATTTGTTCACTTACGTGATGTAGTTGTGTAATATGTGAGTGGGGGACCAACTCCGAGGCCAACTTTATACATAACAAATATATACATGTGAGTGGGAGATAAACTCCGAGGCTAACTTTATACATAACATATATACATGTGAGTGGGCCAACTCCATACATAACCGATATAAACATGTGAGTGGGGGGACCAACTCCGAAGCCAACTTTATACATAACGATATATGTTATTGGGGTACCAACGCCGACGCCAACTACATACATAACGATATATACATATGATACCGTCGGTAATATCTATTGATAAAATTTTATTTCACATAAGAAATATTTATACCCCAGAGACTCAGAAAATCATGTTACTCGTTTGAAGTAAACGAGTTGACCATTATGATATCCAAAACAACAATTTTTCATAGGTGGTATTCACGATCATACCCCAAAAGGGTAATAATATATTTAATTGACATATACCAAATAAAACAATTTTCCATATTTCTCATGATTTTCTGAGTTTCGGCTCCTTTACTTTTGTTATGGTGCACCTGGTACTAAGAGCCTACTACAAAAATGCAATAACTTTTAACAGTTCATCAGTCTGGGCAGTCCAGGTTGGTTGCACAACTCTTAAATATGAAAAGCAAGTAAAATATACCAATTACGGTTAGAATCACTTCAATGAAAACACCTAACCTCTAACATTAAAGATGAATTTCCATGAAGTACCTAAAGCCAACTAGCAAATCCCCAATTCCCAAATATTACAGATATATAGTTACAGCTTAGATATGAAACTGACAGTGTAGAAATGACATATCAAGAGATAATACACTGAACCGCTAAAAGAAAACGAATGAAGGAAATAAAATTATCCTAATTTGATTTAATGACACTTCAATTATACAATTCTCTGCATTATATGCTATTTTGCATAGGGTTGGAAAGTTTTACTTGTTAAAGTACCTCAAATATATGACTAGCCTCTTTTACATTATCCATTTAAAACCGTTACAGGAAATAAAATCCACATGCTTTTTCTATTTCCCTTTTGCAATATGAAATGAATGGCAGGTACATACACGAACCCAGACCTCAATGAAGGATCACAACATAGTAACAATGGAATATTAACCATGAAACAACAACACCTTACCATTTGTTTATCTAAATATGGTTGAAAAATCATAGCCATAAAGCATTCAAGTCACAAGTTTCGCCTGCATGACCTTATGTTACAACTGCAATATGGAGCTGTTCATCATTCTCAGATAAATAAGTACTTCTTTAATGTAGTCTGCTTTTCAGTGATGAAAACTAGAAAAATTAGTAACATCTTACGGCCTCGTTCAAAACTACACCCTGTAGTCTCTTTGATATAACAGGCTGCCCGGGTCCAGTATGGATGCTCAGATTTCATTCCTGGCCATTCTGTCATGTCATTGGCCTGCTCATCCCGATGCAAAGCAACGTATTGCACCAGAGCCTTGGTTTCATTGGGCAGCCATTGGTGTGGGTTATTGGGAGACTGAATTTAATGATAGAAAAGTATAACTTGAATTGGCAAAGCAATAATCTCTGGGAGATTTTAAAGTTAATGATACATAGTAGTATTACTAAAATTTAAACGCCTAAACAAAATTTAAATGCCTATATTTAAATGCCTTTGTTTTTTGCAAAAAAAAACAAAAAAACAAAAAGTGCCATTTGTCATGTTTGTATGTATATAAATAACATATTGTTTTCGCAGGTCCAGCTAATGCCTTGACGGTATGATATTGGATTTATAAACTTTACAGATCTTTTTAAGATAACAAATTTAAAAAAATTAGTGAATCTATCATGGAGATGTCCATAGAAAATAAAAGAGGCACTTAATTTGTGGAGGTGCTCACTTGGTATCCGCAAGACAAGTATTATTGAATTTATAAATTAAAGCTTTAGGAAAAATTTTTACATTTCTGCACCACCTATGGTACACCTCATTGTGTACAATGCAAACGCTAATCCTTCTATATCAGAATAACTGGCTATTCCTGCTATCAGCAGCATTACCTCCAAAACAGAGCATGTCTTTCACACACTAAAACTAATAAATGGTTGGGACAATCAGTGGAATGGCATAACATTGTTACCACATGATTATACATATTAACAAACCTTCAGGTCAGGATTCATGCACTGAATTTTGGATGGTGATAATCCATCAGCATTATCAGATTCCTGCGAAGAAATGTTAAAGTATTTGTAGAAATAAAATATAAAACTTTGCTCTCTTAATCATGTTAACAGTAGTCATTGATAGCTTATAATAATCAATTAGCTCCAATCATACAAATATCCTGTCAGTATCAACTATGTCGGATGACATACCTCGCTTATACCTTATGGCTATGACCATGTTCAGGATAACATGGATAAACCAATGAATTTGTTTATGCCTTTGTGCCTTACAGAATAAACATCAAGGTAAGTCTAGTTGGTACATATAAAGGTATCTAACTGGTAAAAGTTTAGACAAAAATTCATATGAATAAAATGACCAATGCACAATCACTGGTTCACTTTCTATAAACCTTCCAATTGTCATACTTAACTATGGCAGATCTTGCAACCCCTCTTGAGAAGTTGAATATATAGACATATTATTTTAACCATCTTTCGCTGGGTGTGCAATCACTGGTCCTATAATTATAATTATTAAACTCAGGGTTTTACGATGAAACATACTGCGAAGTGAAGTTTTGTAGATGTACCTAATGGCAGATCCAAGAGGGGGGGGGGATATTAAAGTCAGAATTCTTTCAATTACCTTGCCTTATGTCATGAAGCTAGTTAGGAAGCAATGTTTTTCTATGCAAAAATCAAGGGCACTGGTAGGCATAACAAGTCATTTTGGCATAGACTCTAGGCCTAGATCCTATAAAACGTCTAATGGCAGTAATGCCTAATGAGCCTCTTCCTTCATCCGCCTTTGCTATTGATTCAGTGATTGTCTGTATGACAGCTGTAAGTGTAACGGCTGAATCTTTTCAATTTCAGGCTAGCTGCACGCCAATTTGATTAAGTTCTTAACTTCATTACAGAATATTAATAACTTAATCTACATGAAGTCATGATAGTTGATACTGATAGCCTGAATGTTCAGACGGTACAGTCTTGACACTTGTTCTTGTGACTGTAAGTGTAACAGTAAGCATCAGACTGTCAAACTGTAACGTCTGAACTCAGGCTACGTCAAAAGCCTGAACTTGCGGAAGTGAAGAACCCCCACAACTGGCACCAGACACCACATGAGTTAATAGTTTTGATATGATTCGTTAGCTAGCTATTTTTTCCCTTTAATGTGCCATATTAACTTAGCTGACTAGGGTTATCACATAATACGATGCACCTCACCATTTCTAAACTGTCAGTGTCAGAAAAGAGTTTCAAATCAGCCACTGCAATCAGCGGACGAAACTTGTTCAGGTCATATGGCAACAAATGTAGACAGGTAGGCCTTGAGGTTATTTGGATTTTGTGTCAGGTCAAAGTTGTCAGGTCTGAGGACTATTATATCAATGCGCATATTGAACTTTTTTTTTTAGGCCGACTATGCTTAGTAGGCTTTCCAACCACCAGACCGCAAGGCAAACGCGTCGATATCTGTTATGTTATTCGTTGCGCGGCAGCTCTCGTCAAAAATGGCCATGGGAAATGCAGTAAAATGGGGTAAATTCAGCACTACTTTTCGGCGCGTTGGTGTGGGGATCTCTGGGGATCTCTTTGATATTCATATTCATCAGAATCTCTCACATGTGATTGGACATTTATCATGACATCATTTTTAATAATTAACACAGTGAACACATGACTAGTTGACCGGAAATGCACAAAATGGGAAATTTCTAAAAAGTTCTCTCGGTTCGAGTGTCCTTATCATTCTTCTTAAATCTCCACATTTTCCCAAATCACGTTCTGATGTAAGAATTAACTGTCTTTATTACTTGTAGCTAAGTTATACCGCATAAAGTACAATTTCTAAGGAATTATAAAGACTTTTCCGACACATGTCCTTTGTTTACTTTCTAAGTTACGCCGCGTGCGCTAACGCCAAATTGGCCGCTAGATGGCGCGGAGTCTTCCGATCCTCCTTGCAGTGTCCCCAACCCCCTCGGGAGAATACCTTCTCTGACTGCCGTTTCAGACGCATGTGGCTGATCAGCTAATTTACAGCCAGTACCTGGCTAGACGTCTGACCTACTATCGCTGCTGTCAAAAGTGACACGTGTGACCCAGATTAAGCCTGTGGTCAATCTCTACGCAATGCTGAAACTTTTGAGGCACGTGGCCTCGTTAGCAAAGCTGAAACTACGTCCGAGCCATTGACCTGTACAATGGTCACGTTGCAGCCGGTAACTATCATGAGGCTGGATCGCATGGGCAATCCGTGTGACCCCAATGAGCCCGGTGATAGGCTAAATGTTTCATGTCTTCGGGACAAGGTATTGGGAAAATCTTTTGCTACGTGTGAATACAATGTGGGTAGATATATACGAAAGTCTTCTACCCGTACGATCCGTAGTTAGCAACAACTAGAAATCGAAGGCCGGCGTCATCCTACTGCGGCGCTGCAAAGGTGCGGGCTCGACATAGTGAGTTGGACAAAACCCGGAAATTTCTTGGTTGCGGTCAGTTGAGCCAAGAGTTGCCGGCTCTAACCGTTGCCGTTCAGGCAATTGGTACATATTCATGAGCGCCTAGTTCCTAACGGAATTGGGCGCTCTTTTTTTTTTTTAATTAGGATGATTGACAGATCGGAACTATCCATTGGAACCACATTGGTCGTTCGTTCAGGGGAGCATTAATTAATAAGACTCATCACCGTAAATGGATTAAACAGGCGACATTGTGAGTCACAAAGGTTGCCATGGTTACTATGACGCACTGGTCTGTTCCGCGTGAGTGTTTCTCGAGTGGTCTTCCCACCTTTACGGTCAAGATGTCGCTGAGTGCGAGGTCCCAATTAACACTGGAAACGGCATCAGTGGACATTCATCTCAGTCTCCTTGGCAAACAGAGGGCGCTAGATGCGATTTTGACACTAGAGGGTGAAAGATCACAAGTTTGCAATCGCTATTACAGTTGAGGCCAATGCGCTTGCAATTCGTCCAGGGTCTCCCGGCATTAAATGCACGCACATTATATGTAAATAACCAATGTAATCATTCCGATAAAGTGGTGCCATATTGACAAAGTTGTAAACCACTATGGGAGCCTCCATACCTCAGTTAGTTTGCAGGCTGAGTCGCAGACCAATACATGATGGGTTTGAGGCTTTACACTCGTGTATTGTACTTCCATTGTCCAAACTAATTTCTTAATTTCTTAGCTCCCGCGTGTACAAAATCGGCCGCGAAGAGAGGTATCTTAAATAAAATATATACGAAGCTGTATTTGAAATGAATATTTACCATGTACGAAGTGCATGAATAGTTTCTCTTAGAAGTTAATAAATCTCACTTCACATTTGAACTTGAGGTGACCGTTGATATGTCTGTTTATTACCGGTTACCTGGTTAGAGTAATAAAGTGTCAACCAAAAGGTTTACACCGGGGGGTTCCAACGATTTCGTCACAGTCATACCATTGGGTCAAAGAGTCGTGTGTTACCGAGCAGTTTTGACAACACGATTACTTCAGATTCGAAAATAGTATTTACGTCAATATACCTGCCAAGTAAAAGTGACAATAAACATTGCATTACCAACTTTTTTTTTTCTTTTTTTTTATCTTTTTTTTTTATTTCATATAAAGTGCATGTGCGGGTATACATACTGGATTTCTTGACGAACATAGCAAAATATTTCATTACATGAGTTCATATGTTAATGCGACTCCACCTTTTTTCATACTTGTCTAGCTGCTTTTTCGCTGAAAGAATTTGTTTTTCCAACATAATATGATACCTTAAGACAACCTTAAAAATATGGAAGCTGATAGGTGCCACCTTACACTTCTGTTTGTGAATAAAGTTCTTTGCAACAAGCAAACAGTTATTAAGCGTGTACTCCGCCGCGATATCTCCTAACAATAATTGCAATTCTTGTAGATGGACTTTGTCAGCAGCATTGTCTTTCCACCAAGATAAAACTCGTCCCAGAATGTTGTCACCACCGGGCATGATATAAACCTATGGATGATCGTGTCAATTCCATCACAATAATCACAGGTGTCGTTGTCAACCAGTCCCATCTTAAACAACCTGCTTTTGTATGGTACGAACCGATATAGAACCGAAAATTGGAAGGATTGCAACTTTGTTTCAAGAGAGCAGCTGAAAGGTAAAAGACAATATTGAGACCATTCATCTTCTGAAAAGCCGAACAGTTCTATCCACTTAACGCGTTGTACAATAGATGCTGGCCTAGGAAGAAATTTCCAATACATTTGTTTACAAGTATAAAATCTCACATTATTAACCGTGAGAGCTCGTTCAGCTTGAGCGTCTTTGATTTTCAATTTCCAGCTATGTGGAATCGCAGACCGTAGCGAAAAATATTCCAAGAAGTTAAAACACAAACCATATCTATCTTTCAGCTCTTGCTCCGAAAGTAAAAGATTATCTTCACCTATTAAATCCTTCACTGTCTTAACACCCTTAATATACCAATTCTCGTAAAAGATTGTCATATTTTCGATTGTGATAAAGGGGTTAAACCAAAGAGATTCGGACAGTACATCACTTGCTGAGACTGGTTCAAACTTTGACATCAGCTCTGCCCAGAAGGTAACTAAATCTTTATAAAATAGCGGTAGTTCGCTTAAGAGAGAAGTTGGGACTGCGCACCTGGTACTAAACAAATCTTCAAGTCGCATTGTTGGGAAAAACATCTGAGCACATT
Organism: Arenicola marina; assembly: GCA_964019135.1. Lineage (NCBI taxonomy): Eukaryota > Metazoa > Annelida > Polychaeta > Arenicolidae > Arenicola > Arenicola marina. The sequence continues at coordinate 20,257,373 of OZ025250.1, read as the reverse complement.
CCCTCCATGCCTTTTTTTCAATGCTGAAGATACGTTTAATGAAGCTCAGTCTAAGTGATTTTACCTGATTGACGTACACAGGTGCTTTTAGGCCTCCTTCACTTGTTGGGAGAGCCATAACATCTAATTTTACCTTTGGCGTTTTGTTGTCCCATAGAAACGAATTGATTAGGCGCTGTATACATTCTACCGCTTCGGGCGGAATGAACATGTTTGTTGTAACATAAGTTAACTTGGACAGGGCTAAGGATTTTAATAATAAGATTCTTCCTATTAAAGTTCCTGATGGGCATCCTGCGTTGGCGCCTATCCAAATGGCTTCAGTTTTGTCCAGGTTGCACCTTAAACCAGATAATTTCGAGAAATGTTCAACAAGGTTGAGAAGGTTTTCCGCGGACTTTTCATCGGCGAGAAAGGAGGTGGTATCATCGGCTAGCTGTGATATTTTAACTGTGTTTGTACCTAAGTTAACACCTTTAATACTTTCTCCTCTCTAAAGGAAACCACTCTGTTGTATAGCCGTTATTTATCACACTGCTAATACTCCCGCTGTACAGAGTTTTCACAAAGCTCCTAAAATTATTTCTAAAGTTAAAAGCAACTAGAGCTTCATCAATTAAAGTTAAATTTCGCATTTTCCAGAGATTCAAGCATTTTTTAAGGGCATCAAGCTTTGAGCCCAGATTTACATTTGCCATTTCATATTCATCCAGAGTAAATGTTATTCCGAGCGTGTTAGAAAGCAGAGTATTATTCCAATTTACTTTTAAAGTTCCTGATGGGCATCCTGCGTTGGCGCCTATCCAAATGGCTTCAGTTTTGTCCAGGTTGCACCTTAAACCAGATAATTTCGAGAAATGTTCAACAAGGTTGAGAAGGTTTTCCGCGGACTTTTCATCGGCGAGAAAGGAGGTGGTATCATCGGCTAGCTGTGATATTTTAACTGTGTTTGTACCTAAGTTAACACCTTTAATACTTTCTCCTCTCTAAAGGAAACCACTCTGTTGTATAGCCGTTACAGAGTTTTCACAAAGCTCCTAAAATTATTTCTAAAGTTAAAAGCAACTAGAGCTTCATCAATGTAGGTCCATTCAATCGAATCGAAGGCTTTCTCAAAGTCCAATAAAAGAATTAATGCTGGTATATTTCTTGTGCTTGAAATTCTTAGAATGTCCGAGATTAGCCTTATATTTTCACCTATGTATCTCTCTTTAAACATTACCAACTGTTGCCGGATTTCATAATCTGCGTCAAAAATCTGCGGGAAATGAATGCACTGAGACCACTACAATACGGCTTTATGATACCACTGTAACGGGCGTTCCGACGGAATGTCCATGGTGTTCGGGTTTTCACTAGCACTTTTGTTATAAACGATTTCGATATAAACTGTGCATCTTTACAACCGATCGCGACTTTAACATTGTATCTTCTCAAGCGATTTTGCTTGCGCAGCTTAGGTTTCAACGGGGATCTGTGCAAACCCTCCTCCCTGGTTGCAGCTAATGCCAAACACAAACCCTGACATTTCATTAAAACTAAGTTGCTTTGTATATCAAGCTATGCGACAAAGGAAAGTATTCCTTCTAAAATGTTAGTACATGCGTATGTTTATAATGATTTGCAATCTTCTATGGGACTTAGGATGCACTAAACTATTTTATTCTATTAGATCGGGACAATAACAGCAATACAAATCGTTAACATCAGTATCACAATAGTGATTACCGCTACACCATTTTTGTCCTTTTACAAATCGTATAGTAAAAGGACAAAAATGATGTAGCGGTAATCACGATTGTAATACTAATGTTATATAATGGATTTAGTTAATAATGGTAACAAACATAAAGAAACATTGGTAATCATGGTAATAATAATGCTAATGACAACGGTAATAATTTAAAAAATAATAATAATAATAATAATAATAAAAATAATAATAATAATAATAATAATATAAGTGATATAATGATATAAGTAATAACAGTACTAAATATAAAGCAGATAATAATCCTATTAATAATAATTATATTGCTGACGTGACTGTATGATACTACTTCCCAGATGTTGTCTCATGTGAATGATCGACTTGACGTGAATGCCATCGATATCGCCTCCCTCTCAGGTTCCCTCGTGACCTTGACCTTCTCCTATTGCAGCTGGACCAGATGGACCAGAGTACACAGTGTGTGTGTGGGTGGGTGGGGGGGGGGGGGTAGGTGAAATAAGGGGTCCAGCCTCTGCTGACAGGTAATCCAGCTTCTTAATATCGACTGATTGTATGGCAATACTAACGCGCATGTAAATCAAAGGCGAACACACATCGCTCATTAGGAAGGCAGTGAGCCCCTGGGCGATAGGACGGAGCCAGTGACCGGTCCTTACAACGCCCCCTGGCGTCCGGCGGCCGCCACTAGCGGGGGTAGGGGGAGTTAGAGTAGGGGGGGCAGGGGGGCAGTGGCCTCGTGGGTCTAAGTAAAATAACCCTGAGTATATGTCCTCTGGTGTTACTAGGTCTCAATCGTCTTGGACGTCAGTGGCGTGACAGTAATGGTGAAAGGCAATGTGTTCGCATAGCATTTGTATTGTGTATTCCTTTTATTAGCTATGAAACGTTACATATATATTGTAATCACTTGGTTGCCATCATATTCGGCGGCAGTAGCTGTGGCATTCACATTGGCTTGTGCCATTCTTTTAGCATTCGGACGAGCGGGGTTGGGGGTGATGGTTTGGGAGGGGGAACGGGGGGGGGTAGATGTATTGAGTGTAACTACCCTTGAATCGTGGTTAACCAACGGCAGATTGTGGACCAATTTCCAAGCGGCGGGATTGTGTGGAATATTGTCTGGTCGGGGGGCTGTTTACAGTTCGACTGGATGCCTTCCAGGAAAACATTAGCTGCATTTCTTATTCTGATCTTCTTTTTTATCTCTTTCCTTTTCTTCTTTCTGTTTTCATTCTCCTCTGTCTCGATTACTTTTCGTTCTCTTGTATTCTACGTGCATATCTTCTTTGTTTTGTACCCCCCCCCCCCCCGCCGCCCCTCCTTTTTAGCTCTCTTATTAGCCTCATTCACGGGTCTAGGTGGGCATTCTAAGCAATCTGCACGGCCTTGTCATTGAGCGGCCTTTGTATGGACCCGAGTTCACAGTGTAAGTAGATACGAATGTTTACCCTGAGCTTACAGCTATGATAACACGAGACGAATGGCTTTGTTTGGTCAGCGGGTCGGGGAAGCAGACACCACTGTAGCCACAGAGCGGGGCTGCCGATGATGAATCATACGACATTCGCTCTCTCCATCGTTGAAATGACGTATTTAGGGAGGAGAGAAGAAAGGATAGAAAATGAGAGGGGGCGGAGGAGAGGAGAGAGAGGAGAGGAGAGGAGAGGAGAGGAGAGGAGAGAAATGCCATGGATAGGCAAGGCATATTTTTGCTCCGGTTTAGGACCGTCAACATTGAACACATTGAAGAGTCACTTGCCACAGTTGCTAGATGCAACTTCTTAACTGATAGCTGTTATGCATATCTGTCTCTCAAATAATCGAACCACCGTCAGCCGAAGCAAAAATATATCTAATTGTGGCGCATGCACGACGCAAGTTACTAAATTAGAATAATACCGCATATTACAAATACATTGCAGCCCAATACATTTCCATAGCAACGTCTGTAAGCCGGTTCGGTAGCACGGCAACCCCATATGTAACTTTGGAAGATCACCCAAAGTTAAACGTCACCAGCTCCACATATTTTATGAGGCAGTTGATTAGAATATTTAAAACCACATGAGACCGGATATTAGGATTTCGCCATGGCAACTGCTTTGATTGTGAGACTTACAGCGCGGACCCTGCAATTAATCAGACGGCACCCTGATCCTGCCCTGTTGCGATGAGAGCGACTACGGAATCCGAGGGCGAAATGACCAAGACTTCCTGGTGTGATTACTCCCCGCTACGCGGCGCCACCACCTGCTGAGCGAGGTAATTGCTTCTGATGAATAACCGACGGTTGAAGGGGATGGGATGAAAGAGGAATTGGGGATGGCGTTTATACCTACTACAGGTACCTGCAGCAGACCAATAGGTCGTTTCCCGAGTGTGGTGGATCGGATGAGGGGAGAGTGGGTGAGCGGGGAGTGGAAGTGGGGGTGGGATTGGTGTGGGGGCGGAAGGGGGGATGGTGGAGGGCGGGACTTTGGACCCACGGGCAATATGATATTGTCATTGTTATAACGTTGGTTCAACAAACAAGACCATGTTGTCTCATATTCCTGGTATAACCTTGGACCCACAGCCAAGACAAGGTTGCCTTATACTCATATCGTAACCTTGGACGTACGGACAATATAATGTTGCCTTACACTTCTCTTAATCTTGGGTCAATCAACAAGCCAATGTTGTTCTTCGCCTCTCTTCTAACCTTGGGTGAACCAACAAGCCAACGTTGTTCTTCACCGTCTTATAACATTTCGTCAACCAATAAGCCAACGTTGTTCTTCACTTCTCTTACAACCTTGGGTCATCTCACAAGCCAATGTTGTTCTTCGCCTCTCTTCTAACCTTGGGTGAACCAACAAGCCAACGTTGTTCTTCACCGTCTTATAACATTTCGTCAACCAATAAGCCAACGTTGTTCTTCACTTCTCTTACAACCTTGGGTCATCTCACAAGCCAACGTTGTTCGTCGTCTCTCTTATAACCTTGGGTCAACCAACAAGCCAACGTTGTTCTTCACCTCTCTTATAACCTTGGGTCAACCAACAAGCCAACGTTGTTCTTCACCTGTCTTCTAACCTTGGATCAACCAACAAGCCAACGTTGTTCTTCACCTGTCTTATAACCTTGGATCAACCAACAAGCCAATGTTGTTCTTCACCTATTTTATAACATTGGGGCATCTCACAAGCCAACGGTGCTCTACACCCATCGTTTAATATGGTGTCACCCACTAGCTAAATGTTGTTTCACACTTCTCAAATAACCTTGGAGCAACGAACAAGACAATAATAATCAGTTTATTGCCACAAGAACGCTCAAACTACATTCACAATGTTGCCTAGATGTGTCTTATAACCTTGGATCTACGAACAAGACAATATTGCCTAGAGGTTTCTTAATTAAAACCTTGCACCGACGGACAAGACTAGGTTGGCATACACTTCTTTTCGTACCTTTGCCACCCCCCCCCCCCACCACCCCCGCCTCCCATATCGCTTACCGCTCCCTTAATAGAAAGGAAATACTGGTGTTCGCCCCATGCACTACTGGTTGTCCTATACGTAGGACCCGCGAAAAAGGTCAAGATGGAATGCTAAAAGTATCGGCTCACAAAAGGCTTGGACTATAAAGAGTCACGATAAAATATAAGAAACAGATTTAAGCAGGAAACGATTCTTTCCGAATTACTTCATGATCTGCCGCACATCCTCATTTCTCTATATCTAGGGGCATTCCCCCAGTCGCCTGTATAACCACCCCGTGTGGTCGATGCCGTTATGACGTGAGAGAGACCATTCGATGAAACCAGACATGCGTCGCTATGATAACGACCCCAACTATCGGATACACCATTTGGTGTCTGGCTTGCTCAGCCCCAAACTGATCGAACGCATTCGAATAACTCATACGTCACACACACACGGCATAGCTTTCTGTAGCCTGGTTCCGCGGCCCCAACTTCGCTTGTATACTTGTACCAGCTTAGAGTTTGTGAGATCGGGGCTTGTAGAATTGGAGACGAGCAACAGACCGACGGAATAGCAAGCGACCGGCTATATTAGCAAGCGACCGGCTAGCCCTGATACATGACTCTCATACGCGCTGGTACCCGACGCGCGAGAGAGTCATGAAGTACAACCCGCATGAGACCAGGAATTGGTGGGGGTGCATGTGCATCATGTAGCTATTTGCCCTTATTACTAAATAGTCTACCACCAAAAGTGATTGAAAGTAATTCCACAAGTGTTAAACTTTTCTTTCGTGGCCTCACATTCAATGTCAGCCTTTTATACATGCACTAAATAGCAAGTTTACGCAAACTCACTCCGTCACTTTGAGAATCTCGCAACGGAAGATAAGCCAAAATGGCGGAGCGAGTGTCGAGAAAAATGTGTTGTTTATGGCAGTAATGACACTTTTTAAAATCCCCCCAGCGAATATAAGACAACAAAAGAAAAGTTCAACAATTGTGGAATTACCTTTTATCGCTTTGGAAGGTAGACGATTTATTGATAAGGGCAAAAGCCTACAAGATGCACAAACACCCCCACCAATTCCTGGCCTCATGTGGGGTGCACTTCATGGCTCTCTCGCGCGTCGGGTACCAGCGCGTATGAGCAGCCATGTATCAGGGCTAGCGACCGGCTATATTAGCAAACGACTCGATTGTCAAAACCAGAAACATACGCGTTTGAATAATAAAATCTGAACTTCATTTCATGGAATGTGTTCTTAAACAGAATAGTTTGGTGCCGCCTGTGAGAACTATTCTCTCTCGCGGATATATCTTACCCGGTGATTATGACGTCGTTAATCAAACAGTAAGTAGTTCAGAAAAGCGCGGATGAAGCGGCGGCAATTTAATTTGAATTTATTATTTAACTTCACCGTGGCTATCGATTACACTATCTGACAATGCCTATATTGTACCTGCTTGTAAATAAAAAATACTTATATTGCTCCCGTAGTAACATTTATAACATTTGGGCGTGAAACCAGCCAGCCCAATTCTAGGAGACCCCAACTGGGGTTCTCGATTAGTGAAGTGCTGCCACCTTGTGGGGTCTCTTGGAGACAGAGTTGGTGTGTAATCTCGTCAGGGGTATTTTTAATACCGCATTACATACCCGTAAAGACGCCGACATCAAACAGCGCATAGAAAAGACACTAAGGGCGGCTTTCACAAACCATACGTTCGATACGCAAATCCACTTTGCGCTAAGTTGAACATTTATTGATCGATTATAGGGTTCAAAATAGGGGGGGGGGGGGGATACTTTTCCCTATTTAGGCGATTGGCAGTACACCTCTTCTCTGTTGTGGTTTTTTTGGGGTTTTTTTTCAGATAGATAATCGCGAATCTTCAAGAATTCCTGGATGAATCACGGAGCTCGGAAAGGTATTCCGTCCCCTCTATTCCCGTTGTCGCGATATGATATGAGAGGTTAAGGGCATTGGACAGGCTTAGCAAAATGACTGGCCAGTAGGTATTATATAGTAAATGTTCATTGCATTGCATTGCATGGTGCATTGCACCAACATTTGATTGTATCCAACGAAACTCTTCCATAAACGATCAATTCTACATACAAATATAATTTTCATGTCCCGGTGTCGTTTATTTGACCGAGCGCAATAAGACAGTATCTAACACTGGACCTGTTAAAAATCCTAATTATACTTGAGCTGGAGAGTCTCACTGTTTACGTACCGCTGCTTATAACATGCCTACTCTAAGTACTTCTATCGACCAGAAAACATGGAAATCTTCTCTTTACAAGTCAATCACCTTGGTTTTTTGCTCGTCTAATATTCTCATTAATACGCCCTTTCTAAACTAACAAGTAAATGCCTGCATGTCTCAGCTAGTAGCGCGTTATACTTCCAACCACCTGACCCTTACGCTATTTCCTTTATTCCAGCTAGTCCAGCTGGGGATGGTTTCCCAAATCATTCCTATCAATGCCTTCCAGGTTGCCCTTAGTCCGGTTTGAATTATATCATGTGTGCATAAAAATGGCCGTAAACGCCGCTATAATTCAATAATAAGATATTAGCATGGAGCTGGGTGAAATGTTCAGCCACCGACCGTTTCAACCTTACGGGTCCAGGTGTGTGGACTGTCGTCACCATGTCAATAACGAGACATACCACTGGCGCCCATCCTTAAGCCGGCCATGTGCGATATTGGGACAAGGTTGAGCAGTGTCGAGCCGCTCTCTTGTTCTTATCACGGCCTGGCTCTCCAGCAAGTCACAGCCCTATTGTTCTCCCCATGGAGCTCCCGAATAATGTAACTTGAAGACATACACATTACCAGATGTTAAATACATCGATCTGCTCTATTGTGAATTGCGAATGATGGGGCCTGCTCGACCCATCCTCGCCAACCCGTGCAGCTAATATATAAAGATTGGCTTGGAAGGATTTCGGCGTTTGCCGTGATACCTCAGCCGATTTGTCCCAGTGACCGGAAGTACTTGCCTGCAGAAGATATTTGTCCTCGCAAACCACAATGATCGCATTTGCGCTGGTTTTACTGCTTGGCGGTGCGGCCTATGCACAAGATGCCTCCATTGGTGATACATACATATTGTGGGTATAACGGAACGCCGTTTCTTGTTGTATAACCTTTATTTCTTTAACAAGGTATCAAGGTATGGAAATGCAGTTATGATGAGCCTGATTCTGATGACAAACTACTATGGCGTCACATATCTTAAGATTTCACATTGTATTCACCTTTAGGTCCAACTCAGCACACTTGTTTGTCGCTATATGTAATTATATTTTCCTATCTTTTGCATAAAAATTATTTATTCGCTCTCCCCTGTAGCGTTTGAATTATACACCTTTATCTCCACCTTTAAGTTTATGCATTTATTCCTCATTCCTTCGTCACATTTAAAGATAACTTTAATAAACAATACATATGTAATGCTTAAATAAATGGCTGTTTCCATAGCAACGCTGGGCGCTGTGGGGCAGGCGACTGTGGCACGTGCGGCTCCGGATGTTGTGACGTCACTCTGGTGGAGGAGCTTATCCAAGAGATCGCCAATGGCCCAGGTAACACCAATCCACGCGCCAGGGTCAGGTTCACGATGGTCACAATGGTAACAATGGTAACGATGGCAACAATGGTAACCATGGTAACAATGGTAACAATGGTAACGATGGCAACAATGGTAACAATGGTAACAATGGTAACAGTGGTAGCAATGGGCTGGCTCCAACGCCATTGGGTGGTTCCAACGCCAGCAACCCAGCTTGGGTTTCAGTCGAAATCTCCCAAACCAAGTATGTATGTACACTTGGTTTGAATAAATAATATTTGACTTGACAATGGTAACAATCGTAACAATGGTAACAATTGTAACACTGGTAACGATGTAAATTTGCATAAGACTGCGCGTTTTATTGGCCATTGCATATCTACGCTGTAGGTTACACACCAATAGAAACCATCCCTATGATAAGCAATGGAAAAACCCAAATTTTCAACCCCATGCCAGAGGTAAATCGGTACCCATGTTTGACTATGTGGACCGTAGGATATTATAGAGCAAATATCCAACTTTCTTTTTAAAACAAGCAGAACGTAGGTTGACGTGCGATATTTTTTGCTACAGCTCATAGTATAACACCCCACTAGCGCAACCCACCGAAACTTAGAGACCCCGCGATTCAGCATGTGATGAGGTCCACGGACCACGCAACCGTAGCATCCGCATGCATGATTAAATACGTCACAGATTAATTGAACAGACATTAACCTGGCTTAACGTTAGTCAAACAAACAATATATATAAGGACCGAAATAATTAGTAACCATATAACCCTTATATACGACCATATTTTAGGCACTACTTGACGGTGTATACTTTTCTACACATGATTTATTGGTGTGTAACCTGTGTGAGACGGTTATTTCGATCACTGGTGCGAACAAAAACAGCATAAAATCCCAATTCATCTATTTCTCATCGGATCCCCGTGCATAATATTTGATTAACAGTTTAAAATTAATTGTCGGTGAAAAATCAATATATGATGACGGCTGGTACTACTTTCGCAAGACTTGCCAATTTTTTTATGTGATTCTCAACATATACTTCTCTTGTTTCCTTAGCCGTATCACCTGCCATGGGAGTCATAGGTAAGTACAGCGCTATTGAACCCATTTTATAGTAAGACATAATGTCAACCACTGAATGTGCGCTTAGCACCGACTGACTATCGACTGACTAGGCACTCAACATTTTATTATTCATTGGAATTGTAAGACTAACCCATCATTAGTCGCCATGGTGATATCACAAATTGTTAGAAATAGCCTTATATCTAGTAGTCAGAAAACGCAAAAATAACAAAGTATGTTCAGAACATTAACTATGAAACTGTGTCACATCCAATGTCAATTCAATGATTCCCCGCACTGTGTTACGTGGCACACGTTCCAAATGAAAGGTGGATATGCAGATAGTGTTTATGATCCAGACAGCAAACAATGTAGTCTGTACTATACACAGACACACAGAGTGGTGCGTCATCTTAACCGTTTTGTGCACTTGTACAATAATCTATTATAATGTTTGTATCGGAATGGGATGATGTTAATGTGCAATGTATATATATATACATATATATATACATATATGGTAACATCTTATATCATCAGTAAATTTACTATTCGAATAATTACTGTTGTAATACATGTATATATAAGTAAATGTTTTATATATATATATATTTCCTCGCGTGCTTGCTTGCGTTGAAGCTCTGTGTTCGCATTTATTTAATTAATTTATTTGTAAATTCTGATGGGCAATAAAGATAAAAACAAATTCAATGTGGCGTCACGATTATAATATCAGTTGAACGTGTATTAACGAGGTTAAGCTCGGTCGCTGATGGTAAAGCGTCTCTTTCCAGACAACGTTGGACCCCAGACGATTGGTTTTGGCCCCGACAACGACCTTGACTCTACACGGTGTGACCACACACCGGATAAGACGACGGCGGTGTGGCAGGATGCCTTCCAGTATGATGGTGAGTCAGTAAGCGGGGTCTTGGCGACAGCGGTGTGGCAGGGTCCCTTCCAGTATGATGGTGAGTCAGTAAGCGGGGTCTTGGCGACAGCGGTGTGGCAGGATCCCTTCCAGTATGATGGTGAGTCAGTAAGCGGGGTCTTGCCGACAGCGGTGTGGCAGGATCCCTTCCAGTATGATGGTGAGTCAGTAAGCGGGGTCTTGGCGACAGCGGTGTGGCAGGATCCCTTCCAGTATGATGGTGAGTCAGTAAGCGAGGTCTTGCCGACAGCGGTGTGGCTGGATCCCTTCCAGTATGATGGTGAGTCAGTAAGCGGGGTCTTGGCGACAGCGGTGTGGCAGGATCCCTTCCAGTATGATGGTGAGTCAGTAAGCGGGGTTTTGGCGACAGCGGTGTGGCAGGATCCCTTCCAGTGTGATGGTGAGTCAGTAAGCGGGGTCCTGGCGACAGCGGTGTGGCAGGATCCCTTCCAGTATGATGGTGAGTCAGTAAGCGGGGTTTTGGCGACAGCGGTGTGGCAGGATCCCTTCCAGTGTGATGGTGAGTCAGTAAGCGGGGTCCTGGCGACAACGGTGTGGCCGGATCCCTTCCAGTATGATGGTGAGTCAGTAAGCGGGGTTTTGGCGACAGCGGTGTGGCAGGATCCCTTCCAGTATGATGGTGAGTCAGTAAGCGGGGTCTTGGTGACTGCGGTGTGGCAGGATCCCTTCCAGTATGATGGGGAGTCAGTAAGCGGGGTCTTGGCGACAGCGGTGTGGCAGGATCCCTTCCAGTATGATGGTGAGTCAATAAGCGGGGTTTTGGCGACAGCGGTGTGGCAGGATCCCTTCCAGTATGATGGTGAGTCAGTAAGCGTGGTCTTGGCGACAGCGGTGTGGCAGGATCCCTTCCAGTATGATGGTGAGTCAGTAAGCGGGGTCTTGGCGACAGCGGTGTGGCAGGATCCCTTCCAGTATGATGGTGAGTCAGTAAGCGGGGTCTTGGCGACAGCGGTGTGGCAGGATCCCTTCCAGTATGATGGTGAGTCAGTAAGCGGGGTCTTGGCGACAGTGGTGTGGCAGGATCCCTTCAAGTATGATGGTGAGTCAGTAAGCGGGGTCTTGGCGACAGCGGTGTGGCAGGATCCCTTCCAGTATGATGGTGAGTCAGTAAGCGGGGTCTTGGCGACAGCGGTGTGGCAGGATCCCTTCCAGTATGATGGTGACTCAGTAAGCGGGGTCTTGGCGACAGCGGTGTGGCAGGATCCCTTCCAGTATGATGGTGAGTCAGTTAACGTGGTCTTGGCGACAGCGGTGTGGCAGGATCCCTTCCAGTATGATGGTGAGTCAGTAAGCGGGGTCTTGGCGACAGCGGTGTGGCAGGATCCCTTCCAGTATGATGGTGAGTCAGTAAGCGGGGTCGTGGCGACAGCGGTGCGGCAGGATCCCTTCCAGTATGATGGTGAGTCAGTAAGCGGGGTCTTGGCGACAGCGGTGTGGCAGGATCCCTTCCAGTATGATGGTGAGTCAGTAAGCGGGGTCTTGGCGACAGCGGTGTGGCAGGATCCCTTCCAGTATGATGGTGAGTCAGTAAGCGGGGTCTTGGCGACAGCGGTGTGGCAGGATCCCTTCCAGTATGATGGTGAGTCAGTAAGCGGGGTCTTGGCGACAGCGGTGTGGCAGGATCCCTTCCAGTATGATGGTGACTCAGTAAGCGGGGTCTTGGCGACAGCGGTGTGGCAGGATCCCTTCCAGTATGATGGTGAGTCAGTTAACGTGGTCTTGGCGACAGCGGTGTGGCAGGATCCCTTCCAGTATGATGGTGAGTCAGTAAGCGTGGTCTTGGCGACAGCGGTGTGGCAGGATCCCTTCCAGTATGATGGTGAGTCAGTAAGCGGGGTCGTGGCGACAGCGGTGCGGCAGGATCCCTTCCAGTATGATGGTGAGTCAGTAAGCGGGGTCTTGGCGACAGCGGTGTGGCAGGATCCCTTCCAGTATGATGGTGAGTCAGTAAGCGGGGTCTTGGCGACAGCGGTGTGGCAGGATCCCTTCCAGTATGATGGTGAGTCAGTAAGCGGGGTCTTGGCGACAGCGGTGTGGCAGGATCCCTTCCAGTATGATGGTGAGTCAGTAAGCGGGGTCTTGGCGACAGCGTTGTGGCAGGATCCCTTCCAGTATGATGGTGAGTCAGTAAGCGGGGTCTTGGCGACAGCGGTGGGCAGGATCCCTTCCAGTATGATGGTGAGTCAGTAAGCGGGGTCTTGGCGACAGCGGTGTGGCAGGATCCCTTCCAGTGTGATGGTGAGTCAGTAAGCGGGGTTTTGGCGACAGCGGTGTAGCAGGATCCCTTCCAGTATGATGGTGAGTCAGTAAGCGGGGTCTTGGCGACAGCGGTGTGGCAGGATCCCTTCCAGTATGATGGTGAGTCAGTAAGCGGGGTCTTGGCGACAGCGGTGGGCAGGATCCCTTCCAGTATGATGGTGAGTCAGTAAGCGGGGTCTTGGCGACAGCGGTGTGGCAGGATCCCTTCCAGTATGATGGTGAGTCAGTAAGCGGGGTCTTGGCGACAGCGGTGTGGCAGGATCCCTTCCAGTGTGATGGTGAGTCAGTAAGCGGGGTCCTGGCGACAACGGTGTGGCCGGATCCCTTCCAGTATGATGGTGAGTCAGTAAGCGGGGTTTTGGCGACAGCGGTGTGGCAGGATCCCTTCCAGTATGATGGTGAGTCAGTAAGCGGGGTCTTGGTGACTGCGGTGTGGCAGGATCCCTTCCAGTATGATGGGGAGTCAGTAAGCGGGGTCTTGGCGACAGCGGTGTGGCAGGATCCCTTCCAGTATGATGGTGAGTCAATAAGCGGGGTTTTGGCGACAGCGGTGTGGCAGGATCCCTTCCAGTATGATGGTGAGTCAGTAAGCGGGGTCTTGGCTTTCAGGAGCCAGTGATACGCACCGGCCACTTCAGTTTCTGTACAAGTTGTAATATTTCCATGGTTTTATTAATCATACCTGTTGTACTGTTCTTCCAGTAACGACGTGTCTGTACTGTAGGCTGGTCTGCGTTATGTGTGTGTGGGGGGGTGGGGGGGGGGATACCTGTTTCGATCTCCGCGATTCGCACCCAGGAATTCTTGGAGATTCGCGTTTAGCTGTTGGCAATTTTGGGGGATCGTTTTCCGTACAATTCCTGGTGCAACGCGAAGACCCCCTCCTTATTTACTGTGATCCGATATCGCAGTCTGCGAATGCCTCGATATTCGCGATATCATCATTAAGGCGTTTTTTTTTCGCGCTCAGCTTTAAAATGTCCAGATCTTGGAGATTCGATATTGCTCTCTGTAATTCATGGGGATTCGCGATTCAGAGTGGGTATCCCCCTCCCCCCCCCCCCCCCCCTCCTCCCCTATATGCAATATCCAAGCAGGTAACGTTGAGTCACCAGTGATGCTTAATGACCTAAGCTGGTTCCCTGGGTAGCCCCCCCCCCCCCAACTATATCAGGGTGTCCGTATGTAGCGCACCGGGGAGCCTACCTAGCTCAGTTGGGAACTTGGCTGGGTTTCAGATCAGCTGGTCGGTACATGCAACTCCTGTTTCTATATAGCCTGCCAGTCCGGAGAAAATGTCTTAAAAAAATGTGAATTTTTAATTACGTGCATATTTGTATTTGAATAATAACTACTCGAATAATGGATCCCCATTTAGACGAATAACGAGGAGAACATACGAGCAGCAGTAACGAGTCCAGTATCTATTTCCATTTTTTTTTTTTTTTTTTTTTTTTAATTTAACGAATGTTTGTGGAAGTCACCACACCACACAGGATAAAGTTACATAATATATATATATATATATTCAATAGTTAAGAACTGTTAGCTTTCCTCCACGGCAGGTGACATCCAGTCGGTGGAGTTTAAGATAACCTTGCAATGTCGTAACGCTTACTACGACACGAAACCCGGCGAAAACAACACCGGCATACGCTTTGGAGTCTTCGACAAGGGCGCTTCGGAGTGCGAGTACAGGCTCGTCGGGTGGATGGAGATTCCGCGCAGTGGGCTATTTGCAAAGCGAATGGATGATACGGGGGACTCCTATTTCAAGGTAAGTAGATTTGACTTACGGTCTGGTCTTCAGGGGCCGTATTCATAATCGTCACTTACGGTACGCCACTAGTCTTTTTTTCTCGAGCGATTGAGGAAGTGGATATTCTGAACTAAGAAAGTGCTAAAATTATATTAAAGAGGATTTCTTAATCATGAGCACCGCCACCAGAACGAGCTGGTGAGGCCAAGACGAAAATGCACTTTTCGAGCGTAACGAGTGGATTGTGAATACGGCCTCAGAATTCGTTTAGGGTCGCTTCGATAGCTCAGCGGGTTAGAGCTCTCGCCTTGAGTGCTTCGGCCACCTGAGAGCCTACCGGCACGTGGATCAGCGGTTCGCGCCCCGCTGTGGCCATTTCTGTGTGGTCGCAGGATAACGATCCCATGTCCTTCTTCGCATAGAGTAGGGGGTTACCCCGGGGGGATATGGCTTCACTCTGCCTTCCTTCTCCCATGACGCGATATGACCAAAAGTGTCCTGAACATAAAACCAACTAAGCAGGATCCGTTTTATTTCAAAGGTAAATGATAAGGGGAACTATTATTGCAAAATAGGTGGAGACACTTATTCATTTTGTCAAGGATTTCAGGCGCGTTTGGCTGTTGCGGAGTGTGCTATGTAAATGCTAAGAGATGGTTGATTGTATATTGGGGACGCTGTAACCACTGTTGGATGGGAGAAGGAAGGGAGAGTAGAGCCATGTTCCCTGGGGTAACCCCCTACTCTTTGCGAAGAAGGACATGGGATCTTTATCCTGCGACCACACAGACATGGCTACAGCGGGGCGCGAACCACCGATCCATGTGCCGTTAGGCTCTCAGGTGACCAGAGCGCTCAATGTGAGCTCTACCCACTGAGCTATCGGGCCGGTGCTAGGTGATGGCAATCGACCGGTGTGTACTTCGAAGCCCCGTCTGCCCACATATATAACTTACACGGCCGAGGCCTGGTCGCCCCCCCCCCCCTGGATCCGCCCCTGAAATAAGTACATACCAGAAACACTGACAAATCCTTCCATGTTCGACTCCATTTTATTGTCTCAGGGAAATTTCGTCCTGTAATTTTTACACATGCTCTGTGAACAGATACAACGAAGTTTCATTTCTTTGCAGTATTACTTCAGCGCGAACGATCTGATGCGCATGGGTGGTCAGAGCATCAAGGGAAGGCATTTCGGCATGCAGTGGTTGGGCGGCGGGTGCGTCGCTTACCCCAAACCGGTCATCACTGGTGGGCCGCCCGACATGTGTATCTCAGAGAACTATGGTGACTGGATGACGGCCCCCAAGGTCTTCGTGGATCTAGACTGCGATTGCGATGCCCGGAAGGAGCGTCGCTACCAGCTCAGCTTCAACTACATGCCCCTGTAGGAGGTACGACTGGGTGTGGGTGTGGGTGTGGGAGTGGGTGGAGGTGTGGATGTGATATATATGTGTGGGTGTGGGTGTGGGTATGGGTGGAGGTGTGGGTGTGGTATATATGTGTGGGTGTGGGTATGGGTGTGGGTGTGGGTGTGGGTGTGGGTGTGGGTGTGGGTGTGGGTGTGGGTGTGGGTGTGGGTGTGGGTGTGGGTGTGGGCGTGGGTGTGGGTGTGGGTGTGGGTGTGGGTGTGGGTGTGGGTGTGGGTGTGGGTGTGGGGTGTGGGTGTAGGTGTGGGGTGTGGGTGTGGGTGTGGGTGTGGGTGTGGGTGTGGGTGTGGGTGTGGGTGTGGGTGTGGGTGTGGGTGTAGGTGTGGGTGTGGGTGTGGGTGTGGGTGTGGGTGTGGGTGTGGGTGTGGGTGTGGGAGTAGGTGTTGGTGTGGGTGTGGGTGTGGGTGTCGGTAGACTGCGCAAACGGGCTGGGATCGACAAGACTACCGCCCGTGCGTTAACAGTGCACACACCAAATGCACCTGTTGTGCCAGGGCGGGAACAGATTAATAGTTATTCTAGCCTTCTCGAAATATCAGTATAAAGGCCGGGTTATATTGTCGATTAACTTGATCAAAGCGCTGCCCGAAGCATAACTGACAGTTTCAATAACATTTCAGCGACACCAACCGACGTGGACAAGAATCATTGGACAATGTTATGAGCTGCTGCGCGAGTGCTGCCCTCTGCCGACACGGATACACGTCACACGGTCAAGTTCGTTCGGATGGGAAGTCGTTCTTGTATTTGTGGAGCGTCTAGCGTGTCATTTAAGTCTCAAATAAACGTTCTGCTACATTTATAAACTGCTGTTTTTTGGTTATTATCAGCTGGTTTTGGGTTACGACACTAAGCCCCGCCCACGCTTGAGTCCTTTTTCCTTAATCGCGAGTATGAATTTGACATTCATAGCTGATGGTAGGTACAAGTGAGAAGTACTCATCATGTCTGAAACTGACAAACAAAAGTGACATGCGGCTTTGTTTGTCCGCATAAGGCACGTGGGAGACCTTTTTATATAACATGATTGGATCAAAGCGACAGTAACCAGCATTTTTATTGTGACGGATTGAGGGTTTGGATCGGTCTATTGCGGCTCAACACAACTCAGACAAATAGCTGAAGACGCTACCCACTGCTCAAGCCACGACAACAAGCCGGCCAATGAACACATCAGAAGCGCGAAGAAACTGTTTAGGATTCGACGTTGTTTCTGCATGGTGTTTCCAGCCAATGTTTATTTCACAAAGGTCCTGAAACGCCATGGCTCGGTTTGGATAGTGGCCGAGAGTGAATCAGAAGTTATAGAAATACGTTCTGTGTACGTCATGAGACTATAGCATAACGGCCCCTGAGGGGCGATAGACATGTCGCATGTCAATTTTAAGAAGAAGTCCATGTCGCGTGTCGCTAAGTCTTGTGTCGCATGTCGATTTTAAGGCAGCCCCTATGTCAATGTCAACAGATGCCAACTATTTGTGCTAATGTCATTCAATATATGATACGGCCTGAAAAAATATACATTTGACATAATGCTCATCGTTGTGCTCGTTTGCATCAACAGGTCTATACAATAAACGTCTCTTTGTTCACGTCAGCATGAATCAATAACAGCTCCGCTGGATGCAGAAGACGTCATTCGCTTTCTGTTTGCTGGAGGTATATGCACGTCGCTTGTACGTTAGCTTGCCTAAATATCGACACCGGACGGGGGAGCGTTGGACGTTGAACGTGTGTGAACTCCATAGAAGTTGTATTGCCAGATCTGTCCTGACTGGTAAAAGTACTATAATCATCGGAAGAAACAAAAGTCACTGCAATCATTCATATATATACCTTAACATATGCTCAGGTTCGAATGAGACATATCATTCGTATGCATGGTCGAAAATTGGTTACTCACTCTTTTGTTCAGATGGCAAATCTACCTTCAGTTGAATAAATCATGTCGCATGTACTTATACATGATCTTTTCAGTAATGCAATAACTATTACACTAAGCTGAACATGTACTTGACCGTAATATGCGACACATGCAGCATCAGGTTTCTTGAGCCGCTCAGACAGATGTGGCGTGACTATAGACCTGGAGCGCACAGACGCGGACGTAAATGAGAGGCTAGGACGGATCATTCAATAATCGTTTAAAGAGCCTGGTCTTCCAAATGGCGTATGCAGGGTGATAATTAGGGAAAGGTCGCGACTCCGGGAAACAAGTAGGCTATTCTGATGAAAATTAGCTACTCTATTCCTGCATATTTGCTTACCGAGATGATTTTTACCCTGACCATAGGATGAATGACTTTGAGACCAGGCCAGATGACATGCATTCTAATATCACGGAGTAGGTATTATACAGTATAATATATATTCTATAATACCTACCCTGTGCCATTACTCGGTATCATAGGTCATCGGGCATCAATCAGACAAGATACCCTTCAAACAATGGATGTCATCTGGCAAATCCTTGAAATTAAAACAAACGTATCAAAAAAGTAGAAACAATATAAAAAAGGGTTCTAGGACAACTCCCCCCGGACATTGCCCCGCCTCCTCCCCCGTACCACCCCCCCCCCCCCCAGACAATTCCCCACTGGACAACTCCCCCCCGACAATTCCCCCCTGGACAATTCCCCCCTAGGACAAGTCCCCCCGCGGATAACTGCCCCTCAGACAACTCTCCCCGGAAAATTTCCCGCTAGGATAAGTCCCGCCCCCGGACAGCCCCCCCCCCCCCCCACCCCTCCTCCGGACAACTCCCCCCACCCTGACAATTACCCCTGAGACAATCACCCCTGAGACAATTTTCCGGCCATTGCCACCCACGTCTCTCCAAACGGAAAAGCATCGCCCCAATCCCCCCCCCCCCCAAGACAATCCCCACCGGCCAAGCGTGTGAAGGCGTGTGGCGCTGTCTGTTCTAAAACCCGTTAGGTTGCATTGAAGATTCATTCAAATACGCTGAGTGCTGTCTCAACAAGCTCACAATAAGCCCTGGGCCTCCATAGCCTTAGGCTGATGGCAGTTAACTTGTGTAACATACATCGATGGCTCGGTTATTAGTGAGACCCTGTGGATTTCAAGGGGTGAGAGGTCTGAGGGGGTGTTTGCTGCATAAATACTACAGGAAGATAAGATAATAAAACATTCAGGTCTCGTTAAGTTTCGGTGGAATGAAATTTGAAATTTGTGCATTTGAAAAGATTGGCCTGGACTGGGGGTTTGTCCGACAGGGGATCGAGGTTGTCTGGGAGGGTATTTTCGGGTGGGGTGGGGGTGACGTTTTGGATATGTGTTTCCCGGGGGTGGTTATCGTCCGGGGGCAATTGCTCGAAGGGGAATTGTCTGGGGTGGGGAGGAGTGTCCAGCGGGCAATTACCTCGGAGGGGAATTGTCTGGGGTGGGGATGGAGGGGGGTTTTTCAGGGGGAAATTACCCACAGGGAGGAACTCGTGGGGAACTTACCGGGGGGGATTATCGAGTTGTCCTAGGGGAAATTATTCAATGGGGAATAGTCGGGGGTGGGGACTTGTCCGGAGCGGAGTTGTCCCGGGGCGAGTTGTCCCGGGGGGAATTGTCTCAGAGGGAGTTTTTCGGGGGGGGGGACTTGTCCTAGGGGGGAGCTGACCGGGGGGGGGCTGTCTGGGGGGGGGGGGAGTTTTCCTGAACCCATACAAAAGTACGGATTAAAGTAGGAAAGACGGGAAAACCTAATAAAAGTCCCCCAAAGAAGTAAGAAAGTAGAGATCAATCACAGGCCTACTGTATGATCAAATTTAAGAGCCATACGAATAGCAATTATAATAGTAAACACAAACATAACGTGAGACATACAAACTTGTGTATTGGAATGCTCACGCTCTATTTTTGAAGCCTTAAGTGAAACTTTTTGAAGCCTTAAGTGAAACTTGGCCAAAATGTCGACGATCGTCTCACAGACCACACGGATACTCTATGCATGGCACAAAGATGGGCGAAGTGCGGCGTATCTCCCGGAGTACTGCAGGGGCGGATGTAGGAATTTGCCAACGGGGGGGGGGGGGTGCTCTATGAAAAACTTGCGATCGGGGGAGTGGGAGGGCGTGCTCGGAAAAGCCGACTTTCACAGTGTGTATGTTCAGGTTCCCAAGGGGCTGTTGCTCTCTGAAAACTTGCGACCGGCGGGGGGGGGGCGCTTGGGCTTGAAGAACCCGACTTTAACAGTGTATGTTCAGTTTCCCAAGGGGGGCGGGGGGTTGCTCTCTGAAGACTTAGGACTTTAACATGTATGTTAACACGTAAGTCCTATGACCACCCCCCCCCCCTAGATCCTCTACTGTACTGTCTGTGTGTGTGAGTAAGAGATTAAGTAAAAAATTGCCTCTTTAACAGATTATGCAGTGTACTTTAGAGCTGATAAGGATGTGGTCTTGATAAAGATGTTATAATTGTGTGTGCGTACATTCCAAGTGATAGCTCCACTTTTTATAACAACAGGGACAAAGTCGATGGTGTAATGGAGTTCGAACGATATCTAGCAGATGTGTTATGTGAAAAATTTGACTATCATGTGTTTATAGCAGGTAATTTTAACACGCACTAGGTATGAGTCGGATTTTTTACCCGACGGTGATTTAAATTTTATTCCTACTGCATAGTGGTTTAGAGGCGACACGTTTCATATACTGCGTAAGTCGAGATATTACAAAACTAAGGTTAGTGAAAGTCATTGAATTCAGGAAATATATCTTCGCCAGTCACTTCATATGTGAAACCTGCCTTTGCAATTTTCGTCTTCGTAGGTCATTGCATTCGTGAAATATTACGAGATATAAGCTTTTATTCTCAGCTGATGCAGCCAACTAACATGGACGATAATAATACAAAAGGGGGGTAAGGGGGGGGGGGGTGAGCTAAGCTTGAAGGATGCCGACAATGAGCCTTATCGCTTCAGTGGCTGTTCGCTCTCAGTGAGTATTGCCTGAACCAACCACCAGGTCAGCCGGATAACTACAAACGACAAGTGGTAAGAACACGATAAGACACACATTCATATAACCAACAGGAGTCGTTATCTTGAAGCTGGTCATTTATCGATTATGATTTCAAAAATCATCGCGAGGAATGTTTTGCACACCTTAGCTGACCCTGAATGTTAACCCAAGATTAAAAAACGGCAGAGATGTGTGGATTGTTGATGAGAGCGAGCCGTGCTGAATGTTAGGGTTAGGGTTAGGGTTAGGGTTAGGGTTAGGGCTAGATGATGTGGTAAACAAGAGAGCCGTGCTGAAAAACATGTGGTGCCCCAGTCTGGCCAAAGTATGTGGCTTCACAAACATGGCTTGTTATTTAATTGCGTACAATAAGTGTGTTTTTATACACCCGCAGGACCTCAGTTTTGCTACGCTGACGAAGGCGTTTATAGTGATATCGTGACATACAACTGTAAACTTTAATTAAAACAAATTCTTATTAGTTCATCTTTCCTAAACAAAGTTAACGCTGAGCTAAAAAAAATCGTGGCACAAACATTTTAATGGCAGACCGTTCAGTGAACGTTAGCGCACAAGTTATTTTATTTTATTTTCATGATAATCATGATTATCACTTTTTTCATTTTTATTTTCATGAGGTTTCCAACGTCGTCATCTAAACAGTTATAGGCCACCTCTGCACAAATTGCAATTGCCAAGGACGTTTCATCACCTTAGTAAAAGTTACAGAATTAGACCGCAGAATGTGCAGAAGTAGAATACGAAACAAATACAATTGTCAAGTTTGTGGCACAGATTTGCAGCAAAGTTGATTTCTGCAAACGTTTGACAAAAATATCCTTCATTCTTGATTAATGGCATATGGATATGGATATCCTTCGTCTGGTGAACGACCTGGAGATTTGGAGATGGAACTACATGCGCGGTAGCCATGTAACACATATTACAGGGCTGAGTGAGAGCCAGGTAACAAATCGATAGATATTTCTTACCCATTTCTCTGAACTGATGTGCGTTTTTTCAAATGTTAGTCCAATCTGAACATTAAATCATATTCTTACAACATATGACCTAACTTGTTATTTAAATATAGCAGATAACATTGTTTTGACAGTTGTTATTGCCCGGGAAGCTAATGTTAAGCCTTAAGTTAATTTTGTACTGTACGTCTTATTCATTTAAACCTAGGTCATGTAGGAAAAGTCCGATGCCTCAATTGGCCGAGGAAAAAAAGGTTGCAATTGTTGCAGGAAATGTGATTTGGCATATGCTTATTACATGCTGACTTGAGTTTTATACAGAAAGCCATTTTTTTATATAAAACAGCAAATGGTTACTTATATTGCAGACGTTTTGATGTTTTCAGACTATCAGTGGCAACTATATAAGTGAAGTTATAACCAGCTCTATTTCACTCTTTCCTTTTCTTTGTCAGGCATATCAGCTCCTTATGACACTGGTACAGGTCAAGGGGACACCCACATGCACAGGTGATATATTTGGTCCTGGACTCCTGGACAGAACGTTTGGGGAACTTTAGCAGACCGTTCGGGGAACGTTAGCACAACGTTCGGGGAACGTTACCCCAAACATTATCTGCTAACGTTTGCAGAACGTCAGAAAAACTTTCCCATATAACGTTCTGTGTGATCTACTAACGTTCTCCAAATTGGGCCGCCTAAAGTTCTACGAACGTTATAATGTTAGCTGGGATTATCACTTTTCCGTTTTCAATTTGCTAGAGGTATATGCGCGTTCCTTGAACTTTAACTTACACGCCGTGGCCTAAATATCTACACAGGAGGGGGGAATGCTGGACGTTGAACGTTGAACGTTTGCTGGTCGTCGGCGTTTGCTGGTCGTCGGCGTTTGCTGGTCGTCGCCACTAGTTAGAATAACGCTATATTATATAGAATTCGCTTGCAACGCAGAACTACAAGCACCGGAAGAACTAAGGTCACCACAATACTGCAAATTTAAACAATTGAAGACTAAATATAATCTAAGTTTTTCATAATGTATATCTTTCATACTAATGGTCCAAAAATGGTCATTAATATATGTTTGTTTTAGATGTCGAATCTACCTTTTATAATGCATGCCCCATTGACGCATATCTTCTCTTTTTAAATAATGTAATAACTATTACACTAAACCCACGTAGTCGCGAAACACGCAATGTCAGTTTTGTTGAGGATATAGCAGAAATAGCCACTCAGGCAAATAAGGCATAGTTAGGTATATACATATGTGCCGCCCAAATGACCCTTTTTTGCTTTTTCTCTCTCAATCCTCGGAACAGAAACATTTGTGGCTGAAGTTGTATCAACATAGCAACCCTTGACTATGTATTCCAGTTGATATGGAACGTATTCCAATAATTAACCTCCATATGCAAAGCTATAAACTGTCAGTGTCTATTTTGAATGCCTTTTTTAACTAAAAATGTCCTCTCAATGACCAAAAAATGTCGCACTTTTCTCTCACTCTCCATATGCTCCCTATAGCCTGGGCGGCACACCCCCACTACCATACTACTGTGAAGCCTCCCCCTCCACCCCCCCCCCCCCCTGTCCCCCATTAGGGCCTTGACGTCACACATATGGCGCGCAGGCGCGGACGCAACAGGAAGGATAGGCGTTTCAGGATCAGCGATCAATAATCATAGAGTTTAATGGCCGTCTCGCACAGCCTGTTCACCTCCTCCTGCGCAATCCGCGGTAACTCCGTCTTCCACTTGTAAGGTATATCTTTGGAGACCCGTGCCGTGCCGTAGGTATGGTTTGCGGATTTCACCGTGTTGGCGGCCAACCAATCCAGAAGACGAGCGTGCGGCTCGACACCCAGGAAGGAATACACTTGTTGGGCGGTCTGGTTCGGCTGGAGAGCCAAGTCCTCAAAGCGGACCATCAGGACGCGATCCGGATGCGAGAGGCGCAGCTTCTGGAACACATGGTAATTATCTTCCAGCGTTCGGCAAATCATCGGAGTGTCGCGCTTGAGATAGGAGAAGGTTCTGTGGATCTTGTATCTGGAGTGAGCAATTCCGCGCGGATCTCTAACGTAATAGATCAATTTGGCACGCGGATGGAGCTCCAGAAAATTGGTTACCATATACAACCCAATCCGGATGACCTTAGTGGCGATTATAGAAGCATTGGTGCAGGCGCTGGTGAGTTTTTGCTTGCAGAGGGCCATGTCAGACATGCCTCGCTGGCTGCAATTGGCGTCTCCTATGACCTGCCGGTTAAACACTGTTCTGACCGTGAACGGATCAGTAATGAAAGAGTCTGGCACTTGACTGAAGTTACAACCGAAGAGGGATGAAATTTTTCCAACCACTTCTCGCTGGTAGGTTTCGGGTAAATACCTGAAGCAAGGCAAACAGGGACACATTTAATAATGTCATCCATTCATGCAATTGTGTTAGAAGAGCCTGTTTCATAGACCTTTCCGTTGAACATTATTGCTCCGCTCACTAGAATTATCGACAATTTGTGTATTAAACAAAGAACATTTGATGCGCGAGTGGTGGCGTTTTAACTTAATGTCAACGGACCGCACCGAAGTCCAGTCAGTCGTAAGAGGTATTGTCTTAGGTGCGAACTGCTCAAAATTTAGGTCGATCTCACTCAACAAATGTTGTGTAAAGTCGTGTCATTGAATATCAATAATGATAGAGATCTTCCGTTATTTCAACGGGTTGTCAACGGGTATGTGTAACTCAAACAGTCAATCGCTCGTCATTATTAAACGGTAAGCTTCTCATGTCGACACCGACGGGAATTCACGTTGCCGTCCTAAAATCGTAACTAGATACGGTCAACTAAAAATGGCGGAAGGTAGGGTCAGTTGTATTCGTCATTTGTTTGAAACTGACTGTGTATCGGCCGTGACAAATATTCTACATCGTCCAGCAACGTTATGAGGCTGCTTTTGTCAAAACGAGATAACAACCATTGCTCTAATTACGTCGCAGTAACGTCATGTACAAATCTATGATGTTGCCCGTAACTGAAATTGGGGGCTGACCGTAACTCGGGTAGCTGACAAAACTCAGATACGGTCAACACCGTAAAAACGTCATATTTCTCTGCAAGTGCAACTCATGGTACTAAAAATTGAAGTAAAACAAACTTTAAGGGAAGTTACATCGAAAGAACATCACAGATGACTACGCAATGACGTATTTCTCATGGTTTTACCGTGACTTGACAGTTTACCTGACATACCTTCCGCCATCTTGAGTTGACCGTATCTGCAGTTACGGACCGCAGTTTGCATACAGTGATCTTTGCGAGCGACCTTCCAAACCTCGGACTAATTAGTTGGCCCTACCTCCGTCTTTTTCTTAATTTGGCTTTTCTGCTGGCCGATTGACAAAATTTTTGATGATTTTTTTTTAAAGTTTTTTTTTCTGGTAATCGAAATCAGAAATTATCTTTTCCAGGTATGACAGACGCCAATATGTCTGTCTACGTGTTACGCCCCATCACATAGTGGGTTTTCATGCATACTTACTCTAAGGTGGCGTTGTTGACTCGGTATGAATCGCCCTCGCCAAAGAAGTGAAGTGATGGCTTCCGGCGAAAATACAGCGCACGGAGCGGTTCGAACCAGTATTCGCAGCTGGGATTCTGGTTGAATAGTTCCCCAAAGAAACTGGAACCTCCCCTGTAAAAGGTCACCAGCAGTACCTGGATCTGACCAGAATCCGAATCCAGGGCTTGTGGCAGGGAGCTCTGATTTCGCTGCCAGACCGGCGAACGGGACGCCCCGCCGTTGGACACGTTTGGAATGTTTACACTTATTGGAAATTCTGGACTGGTGACTGATGAAGCGTCGTCATGGTAGCGAGGTTCGGGCTCCTGCATGACGCCCTCTCTTTGTGCGTCGATGACGATGGTATCTATGGCGACGTTTGGTGACGCATCGGCCACGCTGCCGTTACGTTGGGAAGGCTGATAAGTGGAGGTGAAGACATAACCGAACCTCCACGTCGTGGAGAAGTAGACACAGAGAGCTAGCGTGCTCACCACCAGGAAAGCACGGGTGCCGACCGCTGTCCATGATCTCCTGTCAAAACAAAACTAAAGTTAAACACATACTTCGCAATTATTCGCCATCTTGGAAAAAATCGAGACTGGCGCAAAGAGTTCTTGGAAACATTTTGGCGTTCTTTGGATTTTTTCTATGGAGATAAATACCGTATTTCTACGTTATTGGCAGGGCATGTATAAAATTAATGAGCATATCTAACTTACATCCAGGTTACGTAACTTTTCCGTTACATAGATGACACTATTGCATGTTTAAGCGTCTACATAATGCGTTTTCATGCGATGACTCCATCTTGATATCTCGCAAGGACCGAAATAATACCGAGAATGCATTGCACATGCAGTGGCGCCTCACAGTGAAATAGTTTGAACTGTGATTTGCGAAGTCGTCTAGACCTACTAGCAATAGGGCTGTACACTTCTTGCAGGTTCTATTTCCGGTTTAGGTCCTTTGATAACCAACAAAAAAAACGTGCTCTTAGAACGAGCGCGCATCACGCTGGTGCCTTGCTGCAGCTGCGTGATGCACACTCATTGTAGCCAACGTTTGACTGTTGGGTCAGTTGTATTCGTCATTTGTTTGAAACTGACTGTGTATCGGCCGTGACAAATATTCTACATCGTCCAGCAACGTTATGAGGCTGCTATTGTCAAAACGAGATAACAACCATTGCTCTAATTACATCGCTCTACTCGGGAGCGCTTCTCGGGAAATGTGCACGGCTACCTATATTTTTCTTTATTTTTATTACAAGAACTATGTATTTAGAAGTTTTTAAACGTAGTTTGGTGTCAAGATTTCCATTTTTGATGAAATTATAGCCAATTTTGTGAATGTGGTGATTTCAAATTTTGGCAAAAATGGTCCTGTTTTTGCATAACTGCACTTTATTATTACCATTCTGGTGTCAAGTTTTTGTCATTTTGTGAAATGGGGGTATACTGGGAAAATGGAGAATTTTTTTTTAACGGGACGGTAAAGTGTCCTAAAAATTCACCAGAAGGTGTGTAATTGGGTATACTTTCATAAAATAAGTTCTTTCGTAGTTTTTGTATAATGTGACATATAATAAAAAAACGAGAGAACAGCAAATTATTAACAATGTCAATAACAATTAACGCATAAGACATCCAGTAATGTGAAATTATGGCTGGTTTATATCTAGAAAGATATAGATATCACAAATAATATTTTACATTTTATTAGGTCAATTTATCTCTTAATTTCCTGCATTCAAATACAGTTATGACAAGGGCACATTCCTTGGTAAATATATCCTGTGTGCCGTGGTAAATACATGTGTGCCATATAATCACTTTTTCAAATGTGTGTTCATTTGCTATAAAGTATTAGATTGTGTTCCATCAATTTAAAGGAAGAAAATATCAGTTGACTTTTAAAGTTGACTTTATCCCATCACGAAGTCCATGGTTGGTGACAAGCATTGTTCATTACATTAGCAAATTGAGACAATTTTTATTTAAATAGTGCTTATTATTAGGGTTTTAATCTGTAGACCTTTTCCATTTCTTCATAGATATATTAATTGACTATTATTACGAGTTGGTGGTCATGTTAACTAGTCCAATAGCATTAAATCTGAAGGCGGCCAAAATGCCGTATTCTGACCCGAACCGCCCTGCTGCCCATGCAATCGACAATCGTTGCCATAGCGACACTGCATAGAACAATGAAACATGACGTCACGCACAAAAGAATTGTAGTTATAGCTTTAAATGGCCCGCTTACATGCCTAGTTGTCTAGTTGCACGTGCCATGTTTCTTGGCAACGATAAATATGGTATAAAAAGGCGACTGGCCAACTATATGTGGAAAGGCTTGCGACTTGCGGAGAGTCAGTCCCAAAATGCTTTACTTTGGTCGTTGCATGCGGAAATTAAACCAAAGAAGCAGAGACAAGTCAACACCTTAAATTTAAATTCAACTCGTAATAATAGTAATAGCGCGAGTTTTGCATGGCGTTAGGCATTTTATTGGCCCTTCATCAAGCTGTAGCAGCCCTTCATTTTCATTATCCGCCCTCGGCCTTGCGGCCTCGGGCCGATAATCAAAATTGGCGGGCTGCTACGGCTTGATGTCGGGCCAATAAAATTGCCTAACGCCCCGCAAACTCGCGCTATTGTCATATTCAACCTGCAATGCACTGATATCCAAATTTAAATTAATGCTGCATAATTCTGTAATGACGATATGTCCTTTTTAGATTATCCGACTTAATTTTGATTAAATTACACCTTTTTGGTACTCTAGTGTTGTCCTGAGGTTTTATACATATGACATATAATAATGACACAGGAGAGCTACAAACTAAGAACAATATCTATATTAATCATTATCACATAAGGACACCAGTTACAATAGAACTTTTTTGGCAGGTTTATACATATACATTTTCATTTAACCAACATAAATATAAAAAATAACAATAAAAAGTACTAAGGATCAATATGTAGTATCCGCGCGTGACATGTGCAGGACGGGGTGGCGGCAGCTGGTCCTCCCGTCACCGGTCACTGAGCCCCGCCCCTGTCTCCTGATTGGCCTTTCTCGGCTGAGCCAGAGATCGGGTGGCACTGTCGCCCGGACTCGCGCTCCCTTACGTGATCCAGACGGGAGATTAGTGAAGGGCGGTCTAGCAAGGAGAGTAGTGTAGACCAGTCACCTCTTTGTAACTTAGAAAATAAATTGATCGCTGGAAATAATCAACGTGTTACGATGTGAACGCCAACATCCGCGGACCCGGAAGGGCACGTGGGTGGGGCAAGGACGGGAGTCCACACCCCCACCCACGGACACCACAAACTTTTTTCTAAGTTAAAGAGAGGTGACTGGTCTAAAATTACCTCCTTGCTACTCTCCTTCACTATTCTCCCGTCTGGATCACGTAGGGGAGCGCGAGTCCGGGCGACAGTGCCACCCGATCTCTGGCTCAGCCGAGCCAGCCAATCAGGAGAGGGGGGGCATGGCTCAGTGACCGGTGACGGGAGGACCAGCCGCCGCCACCCCGTCCTGCACATGCCACGCCCGGATACTACAAATATATATAGTACATGTTGTGACTGTTAGTCCCTTCTCCTACATTTAACTACAGTTCTTTAGGGGCACAACGGTATCAATGATGAGTTCCCTAGACGTTAGTAGGGAATGTGTACGCGCTCGGGTCATAATTCTTCAGTATTCTATACTATATACCTTGTCCATTGTGACACCAAGAAAATGTGTTAACACCAGGTGGTTTCGGCTACATTTTCGCGAAGGTTGGGGCATACGTCTTTTCCTGACAAACCGCCATTGTGGCGCGCAGCGCCGTCTGGCGATAATAAGACTTTTCGGTTTCCGTGTTTAGAAGAATGGGGACAAGCCACCTCCCTGTTACATCGGCAAGTCGTAAAGTACATGTATTTTTCCTCGTGGATGCTCCCCTGCCTGGCAGCTGCATCTGTAGTAAGATGCATCCCCCAATTGCGTCGTCCCGAATCGTGTCTTCGCCCAATTCAACCTTCAGCCGAAAGACGTCTTCGCCCACTTCAACCCTCATCCGAAAGGGGTCTTCGCCCAATTCAACCTTCAGCCGAAAAGTGTCTTCACCCAATTCAACCTTCAGCCGAAAGGTGTCTTCGCCCAATTCAACCTTCAGCCGAAAGGTGTCTTCGCCCAATTCAACCTTCAGCCGAAAAGTGTCTTCGCCCAATTCAATCTTCAGCCGAAAGGTGTCTTCGCCCAATTCAACCTTCAGCCGAAAGGTGTCTTCGCCCAATTCAACCTTCAGCCGAAATGTGTCTTCGCCCAATTCAACCTTCATGTGCATAAGAGTCATTCATATCTTTCAAATTTGGTTGTCGTGCATGACGGGAGTTTGCTGCAACTTACCCCCTAACAGTCGTCTTGTCAAAGCCACACAAAGTCATCACCGTCATTGCATGTTGGGCCGGCTCCCCGGTATATCTGCAACAGCACAAACATATGATCAGAGCTCAGTCGCTCTACGGACTGAGCTACTCGGGCTTCGTACGGACTCTGTTTAGAATACGCCTAATTCTGAATCGATGAAATAAAATGCTTGCCGTCAAAAGTGCGTCGCCTAGTCCGTCCAATGTTAACGTTTTCGTAATATAGTAAGTTTAAAACCTGGACTTAAATCAGATGTGAGATTTCGTTCGGGTCGGTATGACTGATAATTAGGAATTGTTAGGATCTCCATGGAATCATGGGCAAGACTTTTATATTGTCCAAGCTCTGACTCCCAGGTTCGCCAGGGCGGCGCTGCGTAAGTTGATAGGAGAAATGCGTCGCGCATTTCTACAAATTAGTGCTTGGACCCAGCCTAAGCCTAATAACACATGACATTAGGCGATGAAAAGAAAGAGTTCTGTCACAACTATCATTTTTTTCGAACGGGTACAAGATGTTTTTGTTGTATTAAATACACAAAGCTCGTTATTTTTATGTTTTATTCTTGAAAACAATAATGTTGCACGAAATTGCATAAAAGCTAGATTGCGTAGCACCACTGTGCGGGGGGGGGGGCTTGTCTTTCTTCGTGAATATAAAACCGGTCACATCAAACCTGGAATTAATCATAATGATTCTAGACTGAGGCCCAAACCAAGGCCCAACATATAGCCCCAGCTTATCGAGTTAAAAAAGCCAAGGCCCTGCACATAGCCCCAGTTTATCGAGTTGAAAGTCATAGCCCTACACATAGTCTCAGCTAATAGAGATAAAAGCCAAGCGGACAGTGACAATTAGAACAAATAACACAGGATACCCCCCCCCCCCTCCCCCCACCCCTCCCCTATCCACCCTCTGCCAGACCCGGAAAGTAAGACCAAACTTGTTCGCTCAACTATCGATCGTGAGGGAAGGACATGAACGTGACCATAATGATCCTCTTCGACGTCCGCTGTGTACTACCAGCTTAACGAGCCAAGGAGTCAACAAGCCAATGACGACGGAGGTAAACGAGGTTAAAATTCGTAACGTGGCCATAAAACTGGCCTCACTGTTGAAATGGAGGGCGGTGGGGGACCAGCGGAGAGACAACACTTCAAGAACAGCTGATGAAATAATGTCCGCATTGGAATTAGCATACCGGAATTCTGAATCGATACATTTGTATTGGAACTACGTTTAATTATTGGCACAACACCATCTGCTGGTTTACACATATTTATTTAACGAGAATGCCCCGAATAGCATGCGCCAGGAACGCGGGGCGCCCTCTAAAAAAATGTAAGCCAAATGTTGCAATGCAAAACAAAGTACGCAATAGTACAAGGGCGAGGCAAGTTATATAATAGATATAAATAATAGATATAAATATAATAGATTAAACAAACGGAGATAACCCAACAGATGAAACAATAGTAGATAACCCAACACCATCTGTTGGCATTAACTTGTCTCGTACATAGCAAATTGCTGCTGGAAGTATTCGGTATC
This sequence comes from Arenicola marina, assembly GCA_964019135.1. Taxonomy (NCBI): domain Eukaryota; kingdom Metazoa; phylum Annelida; class Polychaeta; family Arenicolidae; genus Arenicola; species Arenicola marina. The sequence goes on along the minus strand of OZ025250.1, from coordinate 20,225,601 downwards.
GTAAGCAATGTCGCAAATTTCGATTAAGTTATAAATGACAATGGTCCTGAGCGTTATAAGTGACAACGGCACCATTTTGCAACACATTATTTTACACGAAATCACATTTAGTTTCAACGAAATGTGTAAAAGATAAATTATTACCAATGGAGACCTGAACACTGAAAACTCTAGCATCGTCGTGCGGAAAATCATCTTATTAAGAACTACTTGATGACAGATGACGTATGGCCAAAGAGGTCATACGGCAGTATTGTATATTTGTAAAATAGTTTGGTGTGGTCAGCATGGATGCTTATGCTTAAAGGATACCAACAATGGCCCTTATCGCTTCATTACCTTCTCGCATTCACTGAGTATTGATTGAATAAGCCGCCATATCAGCCGGATAATTGCAAGCGACACGTGGTAAGTACGCCACAACACAAACATCGATACAGCTAACAGGGGTCGTTATCTTAAAGCGGTTCACTTATTGATTATGATTTTAAAAATCCTTTTGGCGAAGATGTCGTAAACACTATCTCGCCGTGAATGTTTACTCAAAAGGCAATAGCGTCAGAGATGCCTGCATTTTGATGACGTAGTGCACAAGAGAGTCATACTGTATCGCGTGAGATGCAACATAGTGGCGACAGTATGCGGCTTAGCAACATACCCTGCTGCCAACATACATCATTTTCAGTTAAAACCTTAAGAATTCCTGATATCATTATGTAAATAACTTTTATCAACACGTTCCAGTGAGATGTTGTTTTTTATTGAGAATTGCTCCATCGCAATTTCTACAAATTGGGGCGTTATAGCTCGATAATATACGCGTGGAAACACAAACGATTTATATGAGCTTGGCACAAACATTTTAATTGTGGTGAATTATGAACCTCTTTAACCTTGATCGCCAACAATTTCCCCATTATCCTATATTTTAAATTTAATAATGATATCGGTTTCCAGTTCTCTAGCACGAACCTGGATATACATTTAATCATGAATGAAGCTAATTTTAGTACTATAAGCGCAACGCCCATGGTACATGAACAATTCATACAATATATATATAAAATTTAACGAAGACAATACAAAATACATTCATAGTCATAGATTACGACACGCTGCACATATAATATTCAAATTTAATTTAAACATTTAATAGGGTTATTTATGACTGATTGCCTTTGAGAGGTCGACAGTTCACCTTTATAAAACAAACAGCTATATAATTTTGGTGGTCAAACCTGACTTCTCACCTCACCTCTCACTCAGCAGCTCTTACCTTCTAATCTCCGTCAGACGCGTCACTTGGGTCACACGTCTGCCGCCCGCCTGGTATTTATAGTGCAATAGTGTAAAAACCTCAGTGTAATCACCCCTTACCTCCCTCACACACACAAACCCCACCTCCAAAGCCCTATTCTCTATCCATATCCCCTCCCCCCTCCCAGACGCGCAATTCCCAGCTCCCGACTCCCGTGCCCTGCGCCCCACACTTAGCCACCCCGCCCCCCGCTCCACCCCCCTCCTCCACCATCCCCAGGATGTTAACAAGATGGCCTTGTACGGATCAATGGGACGGATCAATTATGATTTTTACACACCAAGTACGAGAGAGTTGGAGGAGGTGGGGGAGCAGGGGGGATGGCTGGCGGTAAGCGAGGGGCCAGCTGCGGAAGTTGTAAGGGGGGGGGGGGGTTGTAAGTAAGCTGGAGGGGATAGGGTGGAAGTGTATGGAACAGCTTGAGGTGAACATTCATATGAGAAATCGCTTCGCAAGCCTCTAGATTTAATAAGTTTTAACAAAACAGTGACAGCATTATCAACGAAACGGCACATTTGATGGATATATGCACCATCTGCATGCACCAGCTGCAGCCACCTTGGCTGTATGTCAACAATGCCTCTAGCTGCTAGACGTGTACTATAATATAGTATAGCATAGTACAGTATAGTATAGTATATTATAGTATAGCATAGTATAGTTGGTCTATGAGCCAAGGCCCGAAATTTGGGTCATCGGTACCATCCGAGGTCGCGATTGTTCATAATGATTTTTGGGATGGTATACATCCCTAAAGATGAAAAGTGGCTGATAGCATTGCCGCACTGATAGCTTTCGCTGTGTAATCGCCCATCTTTTAACCCTACTTTAAATGTATTTTCATGTAAATGCACAAGGTGCGGTACACAACACACGATACAAAACATTTAAAATCAAGGCCAGAAAATATTGAGACGGCGTTGTTGAAGCGATATGAATTACGGATTAATTAGGATCGCCATCAAATAGCCGCCATCTTGAATTTTAAAATGGCCGCTATAGAAATCCATCATCCATAGTATATCGGTTTCTATGCAAAGGTGATTTTGATATCAAAACTCTACAAAGGTGATTTGATATTTAAACATACACTGTCAGTGTCACAGAATCCCTTTCTTAAACATATAATGTCATCATATGAGTCATCTCGCAATTTCCATGGTAATAGCCGCCATCTTGAATTTCAAGATGGCCGCCATAGAAATCTGTTATCCATATTATATCTGTTTCTATGCAACATAAAAGGGTGATTTTGGTGTCTAAACGTACAATTTCAGGGTCAAGGAATCCATTTCTTAGATATATAATCTCGTCATACGACTGGGCCATCAAAAAGGAATACGTTTGTCAACGCAAATTTAATCATGGATTGCTATTGATTCAAGCATTAAAGTCTGGCAGTTTTGTCTGACTCCTCTTACTGAGTTTCAAAATGATCGCGAGAAAATATCCCGTGATCTGCCATCAGACAAGACATGAAACCAACACAATGGTATTTCCATCTGTCTGATGCAGACAGAGAGTCGTTCACTATACCAGATCACATTGAACGACTCCTGTTGAAGCTGCTAACTAGAATGCCCATTCAGCCAAGACATGGTCTATAGAAAAACATGCAGCCAACAGAAATGCCCGTAGCATCTTCTGTTACCGTATGCTGTGAAGACCCTGCATGACTGGTAATGTTGAAGTAATCCACACACTGAACAGATTTGGGCATGGTTTGTCATATTCAGAGGTGGAAGAGAGGGGGCCTCCCTGGTGTAGTGGTTAGCGCACTAGACCGCAGATCAATAGGTCCTGGGTTCGAATCTGGGCTCGGGCACCTAATCTGGGGCATGTTTCATTCCTTCATCCTTCATCGTCTCGGGAGGTTCCTTGGCCCAATTTAGCCTGTATGTGCACAAAAGTGGCCTAAAACACCAACATTCCATTCCATTCAGAGGTGGAAGAAGAGGCTCTGAGTGGTTATAATTGGTGTTACACTGCCTACGATCAATGCACCGGCTACCGAGTTGACTACCGCGTTGAAATACTGAACCAGTTAGAGCTCATAAGGAATGAACTGCCGCTACCACTCATTATAGTAGTCATGGACCAGACCCTCTTCGCTAAAGCAACAGAAATTGCGTGGTCGACTAGCATGGGCAGAGTTTACACTCTAGGTAGAAGAAGACTATGAAGGGGAGAAAATGAAAATCAGTTCGCTTTTGAACCGACTAAACATCAATGTGGAGGACTGTGTGCAACTCGGCCTCGAAAGCCTGCTATAAAACCCACTCTTAGCTGAGTTGATGAATCTGAGAGTACATGGGAGCTCCACATGAAATCTATTCAAGCGTTGATTCCATGTTGTCTTGCTTACGGCAGATTGAATTATGCAAGATATCTGCCCGCCCAATGCGCACAGATGACCAAGACGCATGAGGAACACCCTGATTATTATCATACCTTCAAGACTTGCAACTTAACTGTTGAGATATCTGGGACAAATCTCTTTGGACGCATCCCTGTTGGCCAAGCTACGGAAGTCACAGTAAGCAAAGACACACAGTTTCCGGGAGTACAAAACGATACAGCCTTACATATATAGGTCTGGTGCTGCGCAAAGGAACTACAAAGGAACTGCTGAACATCGGAGCCCATTTCTGGGACACTCCAGGAAATTGGTACAAGGGTACAGAACACACTTTTAACACGCTGAACTGCAAAGGCTAAAAGGACAAGGAAGCTCTATCTGCAGTTCTATGCCTGCTCAAGGTTGGATCAACTCTTTTGCCCAGAGTCAAAATTGCTGTAGCATCTGTACTCAAAAGCGGCCCCTCGGAACTTTGTCTGTGATATGATGAACGCAATAGAATTTGGTGAACGCCAATCCTGAAAGCAATCAGGGTACGACTTGGACGTATCATTGTGATGGCAAAAAGGCGCCAAATGAAGACCTCTACACTCGGCCCTCTGAACACCAGAAGGAACGACGAGAATGACCAACAAAGCCACTTTCGCTGCCTTTGTTGCAACTATCGTCGATGGAATGAATCTGGTTGAGCGAGTGAAAGGTGACAAGGCAACTTTTTGCTGAGGTCTGCAAAGTCATTCGCTGAGGACTGTGAAGTCAGTCATGTCAATATGGCACCACGAGATTTCAGTCAGAGTCAACGGATTGATGTAGTGTTTGACACAAACCATGACATATCCACCAAAAGCAACGAACGATTGGGAAGAGCGGGAGAATCTGAACAAGTCATACAGAGGTTCAAAGCCTCGGTCAGACAGTGGAGGAATTGTCTACGTCAGGCGAACTATTGTCAGACAGTGGAGGAATTGTCTACGTCAGGTGAACAACTGTCAGACAGTGGAGGAATGTTCTACGTCAGGTGAACAACTGTCAGACAGTGGCGGAATGTTCTACGTCAGGTGAACAACTGTCAGACAGTGGATAAATGTTCTACGTCAGGCGAACCATTGTGAGACAGTGGAGGAATTGTCTACGTCAGGCGAACTATTGTCAGACAGTGGAGGAATTGTCTACGTCAGGCGAACAATTGTGAGACAGTGGAGGAATGTTCTACGTCAGGTGAACAACTGTCAGACAGTGGAGGAATGTTCTACGTCAGGTGAACAACTGTCAGACAGTGGCGGAATGTTCTACGTCAGGTGAACAACTGTCAGACAGTGGATAAATGTTCTACGTCAGGCGAACCATTGTGAGACAGTGGAGGAATGTTCTACGTCAGGTGAAGAACTGTCAGACAGTAGAGGAATGTTCTACGTCAGGTGAAGAACTGTTAGATAGTCGAAGATTGTTCTACGTCAGGTAGACAACTGTCAGACAGTGGAGGAGTGGTCTACCTCAGGTAAACAACTGTCAGACAGTGGAGGAATGTTCTACGTCAGGTGAACAACTGTCAGACAGTGGAGGAATGTTCTACGTCAGGTAAACAACTGTCAGACAGTGAAGGAATGTTCTACGTCAGGTGAACAACTGTCAGACAGTGGAGGAATTTCCTACGTCAGGTGAACAATTGCCAGACAGTGCAGGAATGTTCTACTTCAGGTGAACAACTGTCAGACAGTGGAGGAATGTTCTACGTCAGGTGAAAAAATGTCAGATTGTGGAGGAATGTTCTACGTCAGGTGAACAACTGTCAGACAGTGGAGGAATGTTCTACGTCAGGTGAACAACTGTCAGACAATGCAGGAATATTCTACGTCAGGTGAACAACTGTCAGACAGTGGAGGACTGTTCTACGTCAGGTGAACAACTGTCAGATTGTGGAGGAATGTTCTACGTCAGGTGAACAACTGTCAGACAGTGGAGGAATTTTCTACGTCAGGTGAACAATTGCCAGACAGTGCAGGAATGTTCTACGGCAGGTGAACAACTGTCAGACAGTGGAGGAATGTTCTACGTTAGGTGAACAACTGTCAGACAGTGGCGGAATGTTCTACGTCAGGTGAACAACTGTCAGACAGCGGAGGAATGTTCTACGTCAGGTGAAAAAATTTCAGATAGTGGAGGAATGTTCTACGTCAGGTGAACAACTGTCAGACAGTGGAGGAATGTTCCACGTCAGGTGAACAACTGTCAGACAGTGGAGGAATGTTCTACGTCAGGTGAACAACTGTCAGACAGTGGAGGAATTTTCTACGTCAGGTGAACAATTGCCAGACAGTGCAGGAATGTTCTACGTCAGGGGAACAACTGTCAGAGAGAGGAGGAATGTTCTACGTCAGGGGAACAACTGTCAGATTGTGGAGGAATGTTCTACGTCAGGTGAACAACTGTCAGACAGTGGCGGAATGTTCTACGTCAGGTGAACAACTGTCAAACAGTGCAGGAATGTTCTACGTCAGGGGAACAATTGCCAGACAGTGCAGGAATGTTCTACGTCAGGCGAACAAATGTCAGATAGTGGAGGAATGTTCTACGTCAGTTGAAGAACTGTCAGACAGTAGAGGAATGTTCTACGTCAGGTGAACAACTGTCAGACAGTGGAGGAATGTTCTACGTCAGGCGAACAATTGTGAGACAGTGGAGGAATGTTCAACGTCAGGTGAAGAACTGTCAGACAGTGTAGAAATGTTCTACGTCAGGTGAACAAATGTCATATAGCGGAGGAATGTTCTACGTCAGGTGAACAACTGTCAGACAGTGGAGGAATGTTCTACGTCAGGTGAAGAACTGTCAGACAGTAGAGGAATGTTCTACGTCAGGTGAACCATTGTGAGACCGTGTAGAAATGTTCTACGTCAGGTGAAGAACTGTCAGACAGCGGAGGAATGTTCTACGTCAGGTGAACAAATGTCAGATAGTGGAGGAATGTTCTACGTCAGGTGAACAACTGTCAGACAGTGGAGGACTGTTCCACGTCAGGTGAACAACTGTCAGATTGTGGAGGAATGTTCTACGTCAGGTGAACAACTGTCTGACAGTGGAGGAATGTTCTACGTCAGGCGAACAATTGTGAGACAGTGGAGGAATGTTCTACGTCAGGTGAAGAACTGTCAGACAGTGGAGGAATGTTCTACGTCAGGTGAGCAACTGTTATTTAGTGGAGGAATGTTCTACCTCAGGTGAACAACTGTCAGACAGTGGAGGAATGTTCTACTTCAGGTGAACAACTGTCAGACAGTGGAGGAATGTTCTACGTCAGGTGAACAACTGTCAGACAGTGGAGGAATGTTCTACGTCAGGTAAACAACTGTCAGACAGTGAAGGAATGTTCTACGTCAGGTGAACAACTGTCAGACAGTGGAGGAATTTCCTACGTCAGGTGAACAATTGCCAGACAGTGCAGGAATGTTCTACTTCAGGTGAACAACTGTCAGACAGTGGAGGAATGTTCTACGTCAGGTGAAAAAATGTCAGATTGTGGAGGAATGTTCTACGTCAGGTGAACAACTGTCAGACAGTGGAGGAATGTTCTACGTCAGGTGAACAACTGTCAGACAATGCAGGAATATTCTACGTCAGGTGAACAACTGTCAGACAGTGGAGGACTGTTCTACGTCAGGTGAACAACTGTCAGATTGTGGAGGAATGTTCTACGTCAGGTGAACAACTGTCAGACAGTGGAGGAATTTTCTACGTCAGGTGAACAATTGCCAGACAGTGCAGGAATGTTCTACGGCAGGTGAACAACTGTCAGACAGTGGAGGAATGTTCTACGTTAGGTGAACAACTGTCAGACAGTGGCGGAATGTTCTACGTCAGGTGAACAACTGTCAGACAGCGGAGGAATGTTCTACGTCAGGTGAAAAAATTTCAGATAGTGGAGGAATGTTCTACGTCAGGTGAACAACTGTCAGACAGTGGAGGAATGTTCCACGTCAGGTGAACAACTGTCAGACAGTGGAGGAATGTTCTACGTCAGGTGAACAACTGTCAGACAGTGGAGGAATTTTCTACGTCAGGTGAACAATTGCCAGACAGTGCAGGAATGTTCTACGTCAGGGGAACAACTGTCAGAGAGAGGAGGAATGTTCTACGTCAGGGGAACAACTGTCAGATTGTGGAGGAATGTTCTACGTCAGGTGAACAACTGTCAGACAGTGGCGGAATGTTCTACGTCAGGTGAACAACTGTCAAACAGTGCAGGAATGTTCTACGTCAGGGGAACAATTGCCAGACAGTGCAGGAATGTTCTACGTCAGGCGAACAAATGTCAGATAGTGGAGGAATGTTCTACGTCAGTTGAAGAACTGTCAGACAGTAGAGGAATGTTCTACGTCAGGTGAACAACTGTCAGACAGTGGAGGAATGTTCTACGTCAGGCGAACAATTGTGAGACAGTGGAGGAATGTTCAACGTCAGGTGAAGAACTGTCAGACAGTGTAGAAATGTTCTACGTCAGGTGAACAAATGTCATATAGCGGAGGAATGTTCTACGTCAGGTGAACAACTGTCAGACAGTGGAGGAATGTTCTACGTCAGGTGAAGAACTGTCAGACAGTAGAGGAATGTTCTACGTCAGGTGAACCATTGTGAGACCGTGTAGAAATGTTCTACGTCAGGTGAAGAACTGTCAGACAGCGGAGGAATGTTCTACGTCAGGTGAACAAATGTCAGATAGTGGAGGAATGTTCTACGTCAGGTGAACAACTGTCAGACAGTGGAGGACTGTTCCACGTCAGGTGAACAACTGTCAGATTGTGGAGGAATGTTCTACGTCAGGTGAACAACTGTCTGACAGTGGAGGAATGTTCTACGTCAGGCGAACAATTGTGAGACAGTGGAGGAATGTTCTACGTCAGGTGAAGAACTGTCAGACAGTGGAGGAATGTTCTACGTCAGGTGAGCAACTGTTATTTAGTGGAGGAATGTTCTACCTCAGGTGAACAACTGTCAGACAGTGGAGGAATGTTATACGTCAGGTGAACAACTGTCAGACAGGGCAGGAATGTTCTACGTCAGGTGAACAACTGTCAGACAGTGGCGGAATGTTCTACGTCAGGTGAACAACTGTCAGACAGTGGAGGAATGTTCTACGTCAGGTGAACAAATGTCAGATAGTGGAGGAATGTTCTACGTCAGGTGAAGAACTGTCAGACAGTAGAGGAATGTTCTACGTCGGGTGAACAAATGTCCGATAGTGGAGGAATGTTCTACGTCAGGTGAACAACTGTCAGACAGTGGAGGAATGTTCTACGTCAGGTGAACAATTGTGAGACAGTGCAGGAATGTTCTACGTCAGGAGAAGAACTGTCAGATAGTGGAGGAATGTTCTACGTCAGGTGAACAACTGTCATATAGTGGAGGAATGTTCTACGTCAGGTGAACAACTGTCAGACAGTGCAGGAATGTTATACGTCAGGTGAACAACTGTCAGACAGTGCAGGAATGTTCTACGTCAGGTGAACAACTGTCAGCCAGTGGCGGAATGTTCTATGTCAGGTAAAGAACTGTCAGACAGTGGAGGAATTTTCTACGTCAGGTGAACAACTGTCATATAGTGTAGGAATGTTCTACGTCAGGTGCACAACTGTCAGACAGTGGAGGAATGTTATACGTCAGGTGAACAACTGTCAGACAGTGCAGGAATGTTCTACGTCAGGTAAACAACTGTCAGACAGTGGCGGAATGTTCTACGTCAGGTGAACAACTGTCAGACAGTGCAGGAATGTTCTACGTCAGGTGAACAACTGTCAGATTGTGGAGGAATGTTCTACGTCGGGTGAACAACTGTCAGACAGTGGAGGAATTTTCTACGTGAGGTGAACAATTGCCAGACAGTGCAGGAATGTTCTACGCCAGGTGAACAACTGTCAGGCAGTGGAGGAATGTTCTACGTCAGGTGAACAACTGTCAGACAGTGGAGGAATTGTCTACGTCAGGTTAATAATTGTCAGACTGTGGAGGAATGTTCTACGTCAGGTGAGCAACTGTCAGATAGTGGAGGAATGTTCTACGTCAGGTGAACAACTGTCAGACAGTGGAGGAATTGTCTACGTCAAGTTAACAATTGCCAGACAGTGGAGGAATGTTGTACGTCAAGTGAACAACAAAACTAGCCTGATCATGTTTGTAGTCAATGAATGGCAAAATGCGGAGCATGCAGAAAAGTTACAGAAAATAGTTCTCTATATCACAGCCAATGACAAGTGCTGCAAAATAGCGACTGATGGCAGTGCAGAGGTTTCGTCCCTCACATGTACGCAAGAAGATGGGCGTTTGTTGCCACATGCCGCAGCTGGGGCGGACATTCAGGCAGTTGTCATCAGCTCAGAAGACACCGATGTAAATTGAGACCAGCGCTTTCAAAGTGTTGAACTACAACAAAGATTTACGATTGTTGCCGCGTAGGGACTGTTTGGTAAAACTTGCTCAACGTGCAAAGTACCAAGCCGCAATATGGAGACGATTGATTTAGGTGTACGGATCTGTGCAAACTTAAAGATTGCGCTAACCAAAGATCAAATGCAGACAACGAAGAGGGGTCATTCGATGATGAATTTGATGATTTTGAAGAAGACGATGACGAGTCTGACTGTTAAATGCAGGAACACTCATTTACATTGACCATCATTTTCCCCAAAGGGCAGCAGTCTACAAAGCTCATTACTACGAATCTGTAAAATATGGTTGATTTGATTGGGTTTTAACGGCACTTTCAGCCTGTAAGGTTATATCGTGCCATACTGATTAAGTTTAATCTAAATATCTCCAGAGTCAATACTAAAACCCTGAAAGTATCAATACATGTGATAATACAGATGAATGCTAAGGTACGCAATTAGCGTCAACACATTACTATAGACTGGTGATATATTGACTCGCTTCATCAATAATAGATGCGTAATGGGAATCTATGAGAGTGGCTAAAACACGCCATTATATGTAATCAGTTGGTATTATAAGACACATAAACCAACTGTCGCATCCAACTTTTTTTTATAAATTCCAAGAACCAACACCATTTAAACTTTTTACATTTCACTGACTTTCCACATAAATCTGACTATTGATATCTACATACCGGGACATACTATTGCATGCTTTAATGTTTTAACACGAGCCGTAACTAGTTAGATATAACTGGATCCGATATGCACTGGTATTCAACGATATTGAGCTTTTCCCAGCAAAACTTGCCTTACGGAAACAAAAATGTTAATATAAACTAATATAGCAATAGTGCGAGTTTGCGGGCGTTAGGCAATTTTATTGGCCCGACATCAAGCTGTAGCAGCCTGCCAATTTTCGACGCAGCAGACATCTGATTTCGGCATTCAAAAAAAAGCGATGCAGCCTTCAAGCAGCTCGGGTCAGAATACAGCATTTTAGCGGCCTTCCGATTTAATGATATTGTACTCGTTATCTATTTTGAGTATGTTTTCATGCTACTCCTTTGGCAGTTACACAAAAATACACGGTTAGGGTTAAAGTGGGTAGGGTTCAAACTAGCTGGATTACATAGAGAAAGCTGAATGCGGCAATGGTATCAACCATTTTTCATCTCCAGGGATGTGTACCTTCCTAAAAATCATTATAAGATTTCGCTCTCTCAGATGGTACCGATCAACCTTACTGGCCAATGGATTATATAGTATAAAGATTTCGGCTCCAGTCTAAGGTGCCTTGCTAGTCACCTCACCTGATGGGGGCTGGGTGCAAGGCTCGATGCAGAGTGGGGGTGGAGTGGAGGAGGAGGAGAGAGACGCGGTGGAGAGAGGGGGCTGAGACCAACGTAAAAGCACGCAGCGACACCACCAGCCAAACAGCCCCCCTAGCCGCCCAGCGCACCCCCCCCCCCTCCCCCACCTCGCTCCTGCCATCCATCCCCTCCCATCCAGCCTTCTAGGTGATAAGTTTAACTGTTCAGGCTGCCGCCACGTCAAAATACGAAGAATTTGATCAGTCATTCGTACTTCGTTGGAGGTCCCTTAATTAATACGAGGTAACAGCTGAGCAGAAATGACTGCAGACTTAATGTTTCGATTATGGTGTCAATGCCTGTATCGAATGAACGCCAGATGTCTTGTCTGACACATCTGTGCATTTGAAGGCATACGCAATACCTGTGTAAACGGAATAAGGTCGTAGTCCCATTTTTACACAATTATTGCTAATGTGTAACTTACTGTCTCGACAGAAGATTGATCTGTAATCTATATTTTTTCGCTCTCCATCTCTAATTACCGGTATCCTTATCTTGCTCTCTCCCTCTCTCTTCCACTCCCTGTCTCGCTCTATCTGTTATGGCCTCTCATCTGTTATGGCCATCTATCTCTCTCTCTCTGTCTCTGTCTCCATCTCTTTCTCTGTCTCTGTCTCCATCTATCTCTCTCTCTCTCTGTCTCTGTCTCCATCTCTCTATCTCTGTCTATGCCGCTCGACCTCTTTCTCACTCGTATTCAATCTCACCGGTATTCTCCATCACTTCTCTCTATCTTTCTCCATGTATAGGTGTCTCTATATCTCTTCTGCTCCTCTGTCTTGTCTTTCTGTCTCTTCCGCTGCCAATGGAGCGATAGGTTGGCCACAGATTGTTACAGAAGCCTATTAAGATCATCGGGCGAAAAAAGACGAATGCCGCGTGGACAGCATAGACAAGATGAACAATGGCCTGAAGATGGGTAAACCCATAGTTGCGAAACCAGGGAAGTAGCAGTACTCAGCCGTCAGCTATGGGAGCGCCCCCATCCTTTCCACCCCCTCCTTCATTTCCACAAATTCTTGATCCACCCAAAGACCAAGTTTGTGAATTGTCACGAATGCTGGTAGCGACGCCGTCCCAATTCATCCCACAAGGATAGGCAAGTCGGTTTCCCATCAAAATCTGCGCACATTGACATGCGTGGCATATACGGCCGATTAAACTTGGCATTGGCCTAGCGGTGAGCCTCGCCCTCCACCCTCCCCATTACCCCTTCCACCCCATATTCACCGTTAACACATACACACATCGCACAACCAAAGACAGCTTTGTGCCTTTTTATTAGCTCAAAGTGTTGTGTTTTTTTTGTTTTTTTTTGCTTTGAAAAAAAGTGGGTACATCAGTTACAGGCACGTACGAGGCGGTAGGTACTAGCTACACACAAATACAAATGAAACAGATGCTAAGAAAATGCAAAAGAAATGCAGCATACAAATACAACATAAGTGGGCAAATTCACAAGTTGGCGAAAAGTTTATGCCACCTGTTTATATACAAGTCAGTTTGATTGTTTTTGAGTAAAATGTGCTTTTGAGTTATGATATGGTACCTGAGCTTAATCCGAAATCCTGTGAATTTTATCGAGATCGATTTACATTTCTGACCATGAACAAATTGTTTTTCTAGCAAAAGACACTTTTTTAGAGTGTAATGCGGTTGATCATATATCCCCATTAAAATGTTTTCTGAATTCAGCATCAATACAGAGTCAGTTGCCTGAGGCCAAAAGCTTTCAAATTCATTCCAAAATGTCTTAACCTCACTGCAATTAACAAATCTGTGTACTATCAATGTATGGTATCAACCATATCACATTTATCACAATTAGCACTATCAACGATATTCATCAGGTTCAAACGTTTTTTGTAAGGAACAAATCTATACAGAATGGAGAACTCCAGGGAGTAAAGCCTCGTTTCAACAGCAGATTTAAAAGGTAAAACCCAAATAAGATTCCAAGCAGATTCATCAAACTGAAAGATTTCCATCCATTTTTCCCTTTGACTTACAGTTGTGGTGGGTGGGATAAGATACATATATGTCGCTTTGCTGGGTAAAGATATCAGATCTGACACTGTAATATCTTGACTGCAGCCTTGAATTAACAATGATCTTTTCCACGCATACGGTATGGCATGACATAGGCTGTAATATTCCAAAAAGTTACATTTTAAACCATATTTAACACAAAAATCAGATGCAGTTAAAAACTGACATTGCGCACCGATAAGATCTTTAACTTTATTTATTCCCTTCAAGTACCAGTTATAATGAAATACTGGGTCACCACCAATTTGAATGCGTGGGTTAAACCACAACCATTCTTCCAATATGTCGGTTGCATGTTCAACGGTAAATTTCGATCTAAGTTCACTCCATGAAGATATTATATCCTTGTAAAAGAGCGGTAACTGCTTCATATCGGACGTATTCAAGCAACATCTGGTGTGAAATAGGTCTTCTATGGAGAAATGTGGAAAGTAGGCCTGAAGACAAACCTTCCATACTTTATTTTCACCGTTGTATATTCTTTTCACATAACTAATCTGAAGAGACTGCACCTGCTTATCAAACAGTGGAAACTTTAGACCTCCATTATCAATTGGTTGAGAAATGACCTGCAACGTAATATTGGGCCTAGAGTCTTTCCATATGAATGAGGTAATTAGATTGTGAATCTGTTTAGTCAAGGGCGTAGGAATGTGTATATTTGTGACAATATATGCAAGTTGTGAAAGGGCTAGGGTTTTAACAATGAGAATCATACCAAGAAGAGTTAAGTTTTGCATTTTCCACAAATTAAGGCATTTCTTCAGGCTTTCTAATTTGGACCCTAAGTTTAAATAAGCCATTTCAACCTCATCTGGACTAAATTTTATGCCAAGGGTAGAAACGTTCTGGGAAGCCCATTTAACAGGTAAAGTACCTGACGATCGTCCTGCATTTGAGCCTATCCAAATGGCCTCAGTTTTGTCTAAGTTGCATTTCAGACCTGAGAAGGTAGCAAATTTGTCTAACAGCTTCAATAGCCTGTGCCCTGATGTCTCATCGGCGAGGAAGCATGTCATATCGTCTGCCAGCTGAGATAGTTTAGATGATACATTCTGATATTTTATGCCTCTGATACCCTTATCCCCCCTGATGGCGATCGCTAGATGTTCTATAACTAACACAAAGAGGAAGAGCGCTAACGGGCAACCCTGCCTTACGCTCCGTTCTAATTGAAACCCGTCAGAAGAATAACCGTTATTAAGAACGCTCCTGACGCTGCCACAATAGAAAGTTGAAACCCATCTGCGGAAATCCGGGCCGGAATTAAAGGCCTTCAGTGCCTCGTCCATATAACTCCATTCAATAGAATCGAAAGCTTTCTCAAAGTCGATCAGAAGGAGCAAGCCTGGGATCTTCTTAGCATTAGTCATATTCATTATATCCGAAATTTGCTCAATATTTTCCCCAATATATCTACCCTTTATGTATCCGGTTTGGTCAGAGTTGACAAGGATGGGAAGATGTGGTTGTAGCCGTTTGGCTATTGCCTTAGCGCCGATCTTGTAATCGGAATTTAATAGAGAGCTTGGTCTCCAGTTTTTAATGAGTATACGATCTTTTGATTTCTTAGGCAGAAGCGAGATTAAGCCTCGTTTTTGCTCCGTGGAGAGTTTGTTTTGTTCGAATGCATAATTTAGGCTATCAGTTACAAACTTGGAAATAAATCGCCAGAAAAATTTGTAGAACTCATAAGTCAGCCCGTCAGTGCCAGGGCTTTTGTTGTTCAAGCTCAAAGGTTGATTAATATACACCCCCACCCCCGACTCCCCGGCTATCCCCCCCTCTCCCCTTCAGAATAATGCCATATCGTTGAACTGCCTTCATCCACCTTTAATTTTTCAACAACCTTGTCGGAAGCAACAGGACCCCTCCCCGCGGCGGCCCCTACCCCCCCTCCCCCCCTATCCCACCCCCACTCCACCGCAGGTCGTCAGTCAGTTCCTACGCAACTCAAATATAAATAATAAATAATATGGATTCCGTATCGATGCCACTGCGTAGGAAAAAAGGGCATGATACCTCCAAATTCGGACTTAGTATCACCTAATTAGGACGTAGTATTCCCTAATTACGATCTAGAATCTCCTAATTAAGACTTAGTATATCGTAATCTGGACTTAGTATCTCCTAATAATAATATACGCATCATCTAATTAGGACATACGCATCATCTAATTAGGACATACGCATCTTCTAATTATGACATACGTGTGGTGTCCGTGGGTGGGTGTATGGACTCCCGTCCTTGCCCCTCCCACGTACCCTTCCGGGTCCGCAGATATTGGCGTTCACATCGTAACACGTTGATTATTTCCAGCGATAAATTGTATTTTCTAAGTTACGAAAAGGTGACTGGTCTACACCACTCTCATTGCTAGACTGCTTTCGCTATTCTCCCGTTTGGATCACGTAGGTGGCGACAGCACCGCCTGATCTGTGGCTCAGCCGAGCCATCCAATCAGGAGACAGAGGGCGGAGCTTGGCGAGCGGTGGCTGGAGGACCAGCCACCGCCACCGCGTATGGCACGCCCTTTGTATCGTCATTCGAGTCACCTATTTTCGCGACAAGAAACCTAGGTTCTTGCTCAAGAAACCCGGTTTCTTCGCCGAAAATCCCGATTTCTCGACTCGAAACTAGGATTCTTGCCTGCAATGTCGGTTTTTAACACTAAAATTGGGGTTATAGCTAGAAACCTAGTTTCCAGAGCTATGACCATAGTTTTAGCGAGAAACCTAGTTTTTACAGCGCCGAATGTATCATAATGCCTATGTTTCTGGCTATACCCCCGATTTTAGCACTAAAGACCGGCTTTCCCGCCATGAATCGGCGAAGAAACCCGGTTTCTCGAACAATAAACTGTTTCTTGTCGAGAAACCACATTTTTTGAATTACGATACAAAAGGCTTGCCATAACCGCGTCCTGCACATGTCAGGCACGGACACTAGATACCCATCTCTTAATCTGGTCAAATTAGTTTTTTTTTCAAATTTTCAAGCTGTTGTACCACCAAATTACAGCTGCCAAGCGGCGAAAGCATCATTACCTGGAATAGGGCAAAGACTATTGTTATTGGTGTCTCGATTTAGCTTATTCATATCATGTATGTGATGAACAAATATCCAGTCGTTATTAACATCATACTACTGATGCAGGAGGATGACTTTATAAACAGACATGATCTAGCCACTCTAGCCCAATAAGTTTTGAATAAAATGTATCAATATATATATATTTTTAATTCACTGTATGAAGTTAGTTATTGTGCTACCACATCTTCAATCGTGTCCTTTGTATTCAGAAAAATATTTCTAACTAAATAATTTGTATCTACATTTGAATACATGCATACGGAAAAAAAGCATGCACTCTATATGTTTTTCAAGTGAACAAACCCATAAAAATTGCAAAATATGTTGAATATGATTTATACATCCGTACAACGCAGTCGAAACGGTCAGCTAAATCTTTTATGAAATCAACTTATTAGCCTGCGTTAGAAACCTATAAACAAGTACTATTTAAATAAAATTGCATGAATTTGCAAATGGCATGCACAATGTTTGTTGTCGCAATTTTACCTAATATAGGAAGAAGTTGATCCTATTGCACCATAATGTCCAAACAGTATGGTCGAGGCACTCGTAGATGTACGAAGGCACCTGCGAAGTACATTATGTTATTGAAAGGTACGAAGGTTTAATGAAACACGATTTACGGACCACACGTTTCGTACGAACATACGTAAACGTCCGTGTGCTTTGTGAAACTGGCCCCAGATCCGGTACACAATCATCCCGCACCCATTCACTATCCAGTGTGACTAAGGTATGTCCGTGCAAATGCACATGTTTGGTTGTATATTCAGGACGCTTTAACCACTTTTGGTCATATTGCATCAATGGAAAAAGGAAGGGAGAGTGGAGCCTTGTCTCCGGGAGAAACCACCTAGGAATACTCTTTGCGGAGGACATGCGATCTTTATCTTGCGACCACACAGACATGGCCACAGCGGGGCTCGAACTAACGATCCACGTGCCGTTAAGCTCTCGGGGGGCCAGAGCGCTGAATGCTAGCGTACTGAGCTATCGGGCCGTCCCCACGAATGCATATCACATGGCTTCTCGCGTATTCTATTTCCGGTCTCTGTCCTTTGGGGACCGACACAAAAACACGTGCTCTTAGAGCGAGTGCGCACCACGCTGGTGCCTTACTGTAGATGCGTGACGCACGTTTGAGTGTTGGGAACCGGCCGGCTGCGCCGAAACTATCGATTGGGTGTGAAACTATTTTTGCTTTGGTCCATTAAATCATAATATAGTAAAAGCTCCGTTCGATAAGACCGTTGGAAGCGTTGTATTTTGAGACAAATCATCAATGTTTACATTTCCGCGACAAACAGAGCACCATTGTCTTCGCCTTGTCAGTCCATATAAGGCGCGTTGTTACGTAACCATAGATACCGCGCGCAGACATGCGAGTCATGATGATTATTACGTCATACGACATGGAAAGCCCCGCGCAGCACATTAGATCGCTTGGCACTGCCAGTCACATATGAGAAAACCGCATTTTGGTATTATCAACTGTCTAACCGTTCATATATTATATAAAGTTACTCGGATGGTTATAATTATGATATGCACATAACTTCAGTTTTTAGTTGTGCATCCAGGGACAGTTTTAGCCAATCTAATGTGTGAAGCGAGTGAAGGCAAACGACCGGAAGGTAGGCAGCACGTACAGGCCGTTGATGCGAGGCATTGATGTAGAGCATACGTACTCATGTCTCGCGGAGTCTCGAAAAGATCCCGTAGTCATCATCATCATTTATTTCAACCAGGAATCAATACAATACAACATAGCATACAACAGGAAAAAAAAAAATAAAAAAAAAAAATAAATAAAAAAAAAAAAATAATAATCCCTGGTCAAGGAGACTACCATTATGACAGAGTCAGTGACTGTACACCCCCTATAGACCGACCCTGGCTCCGCGCTGAGCACCACCCACTGACCTTTCTGACTGCCCCCCGCCCCCCAACTCGTGCGCTATCGCCACCTCTTCAACCCCTCTACCCACTCCACGACCCCGACCCCTCTTCCGCCTTACTTCATAACGTCACACGCCATACGCCAAGTTGACTGTCGGGTCATATGACACCCCTTGATCTTGGCGTTATGAGGCCCTTCAAAACCACTCACTGCCCTTATTCCTGTCAATCATATTAGGGCGAGTCCCATTCTGCCGAGAAAGGAAGAGTATGGCTGCCATACGGCAAAACATCTATAAATTTGAGGAATGAAACGTGCTTCATGTATTTGCACTGTGCATTCATGGTGCTAGAATTTTAATTGATGCATCTGAAACATTGAAAAAAAGAAGGACAAATTATCCCGAGGGAAGTTTATATGATACGTCTGCACCGATGCCGCTGCCGACACGGGTCTAAGTAACTATATAGGCTGCGTTCGCGCGGCACACACCGGACGCAGTGGCGGATCTAGGGGGGGGGGGGGGGGTAGGAAACCCTTGGAAACCAGAACATACCACATACATGTTAACATACATGTTAAAGTCCAAAGTCTTCAGAGAGCAACCCCCCCCCCCCTTTTTGGGAAATTGAACATACACTGTTAAAATCGGCTTCTCCGAGCACGCCCTTGCCTCCCCCCCCCCCCCCCCCTCGGTCGAAAGTTTTTCAGAGAGCAACCCCCCTCCTTGGCAAATTCTTAGATTCGCCCGTGCGGACGCCACTGGACAAAACTGGTGTGGACTCTCCTAGCGCGAACGGATGAGAGTAACCTAGATTGGAAACCCGGGTCGCGCTCTTTGTGCTCCTGTCCATGAAGTGGGGCACCTAATGTCGTCACGGAACAAGATGGCGGAGGGCGACTGTTCTGTGGACCGAACATAATAAGCTTTGCGTGTATTGGTGCATGATGTCAAAAACTAAATTTACCTTCTCCACATCCGCTATGATACCGTAGACTTCCAGGCGAATGACTGAACGCGCAAGAATATAGCGTGACCAACCGTTTTTGCCTAATTAGGTCAGGTCATGCTCTGACCTATATTTAAAATATGTGTAGACCCTAAATCAAATGCTGGGTCTCGTTGTAGGCTGAAGGCTACCATTGTTTACAGAACGTAAACAACGGGACGCACGTGACCCTTTGCTCATTTCATTAATTACTTAATCCACAACATTCCTTGTTTATCTTACGTAATGAAATATGACTGAGTTCCGTATGCACCATAGGGTACTTGATGTCTATATAATAGTGGGGCACATGCAACGTTTGATGCACAGCTGTCTAACGTGTTGTTTGTGCACCTTGCTCTCTCGCTGCCACCTACCTGGGTGTATTGGCGATCGGCAAGTCCCACGGTCATTATGATGACGCAAAGATTACACACAGCACAAACAGTTTCCAGCGGACTTTGCCAACTATCTATATACATAACAATTATAATAGTAAACACAAATATAACGTGAGACATACAAACTTGTGTATCGGAATGTTCACGGTCTATTTTTGAAACGATTTGATTTAATCGTCTTAAGTGAAACTTGGGCAAAATGTCGACGATCGCCTCACAGACCACACGGATACTCTATGCATGGCACAAAGAAGGGCGAAGTGCGGCGTATCTCCCGCAGTACTGTCTGTGTGTGTGAGTAAGAGATTAAGTAAAAAATTGCCCCTTGAACCGATTATTCAGTGTACTTTAGAGCTGATAAGGATGTGGCCTTGATAAAATGCTATAATTGTGTGTTCATACATGCCAAGTGATAGCTCCACTTTTTATAACAGGGATAAAGTCGATGGTGTAATGGAGTTCGAACGATATCTAGCAGATGTGTTATGTGAAAATTTCGAATATCATGTGATTATAACAGGTAATTTTAACACGCACTAGGGATGAGTCGGATTTCTTCCCCGACGGTGATTTGAATTTAATCCTACTGCATAGTGGTTTAGTGGCGAAACGTTTCATATACTGCGTAAGTCGAGATATTACAAAACTAAGGTTAGTGAAAGTCATTGAATTCAGGAAATATATCTATATCTATATCGCCAGTCACTTCATAAGTGAAACATGCCTTTGCAATTTTCGTCTTCGTAGGTCATTACCTTCGTGAAATATTATGAGCTATAAGCTTCAATTCTCAGCGGATGCAGCTGCTCGCTTGGTAGTAACTAACATGGACTATTATAATACATAATGTGGGTAAGGGGGGGTAAGCCCATGCAGCCTTGAATGGTTTCATGCCAACGTTCATCAAATGATTGAGGATTCAATAATGCACAATATAAACCCGAGAAAGCATTACACGCCCGAGGCAAGCGTTGATAATGGATTACAGCCACTAAGCTTGAAGGATACCAACAATGAGCCTTATCGCTTCAGTGGCTGTTCGCTCTCAGTGAGTATTGCCTGAACCAACCACCAGGTCAGCCGGATAACTACAAACGACAGGTGGTAAGAATACGATAACACACACATTCATATAACCAACAGGAGTCGTTATCTTGAAGCTGGTCATTTATCGATTATGATTTCAAAAATCATCGCGAGGAATGTTTTGCACACCTTAGCTGACCCTAAATGTTAACCCAAGAGTAAAAAAACGGCAAAGATGTGTGGATTGTTGATGAGAGCGAGCCGTGCTGAATATTAGGGTTAGGGTTAGGGTTAGATGATGCGGTAAACAAGAGAGCCGTGCTGAAAAACATGAGGTGCCCCAGTCTGGCCAAAGTATGCGGCTGACCAAACATGGCTTGTTATTTAATTGCGTACAATAAGTGTGTTTTCATAGACCCGCAGGACCTCAGTTTTGCTACGCTGACGAAGGCGTTTATAGTGATATCGTGACATAAAACTGTAAACTTTGACTAAAACAAATTCTTATTAGTTCATCTTCTCTAAACAAAGTTAACGCTGAGCTAACCAAAATCGTGGCCCAAACATTTTAATATGTCATTGCATACAAGCTATACGTTTGGCAGACCGTTCAGTGAACGTTAGCGCACAAGTTATTTTATTTATTTTCATGATAATCATGATTATCACTTTTTTCATTTTTATTTTCATGAGGTTTCCAACGTCGTCATCTAAACAGTCATAGGCCACCTCTGCACAAATTGCAATTGCCAAGGACGTTTCATCACCTTAGTAAAAGTTACAGAATTAGACCGCAGAATATGCAGTAGAATACGAAACAAATACAATTGTCAAGTTTGTGGCACAGATTTGCAGCAAAGTGGATTTCTGCAAACGTTTGACAAAGATATCCTTCATTCTTGATTAATGGCATATTCATATGGATATCCTTCGTCTGGTGAACGACCTGGAGATTTGGAGATGGAACTACATGCGCGGTAGCCATGTAACACATATTACAGGGTTGAGTGAGAGCCAGGTAACAAATCGATAGATATTTCTTACCCATTTCTCTGAACTGATGTGCGTTTTTTCAAGTGTTAGTCCAATCTGAACATTAAATCATATTCTTACAACATATGACCTAACTTTTTATTTAAATATAGCAGATAACATTGTTTTGACAGTTGTTATTGCCCGGGAAGCTAATGTTAAGCCTTAAGTTAATTTTGTACTGTACGTCTTATTCATTTAAACCTAGGTCATGTAGGAAAAGTCCGATGCCTCAATTGGCCGAGGAAAAAAAGGTTGCAATTGTTGCAGGAAGTGTGATTTGGCATATGCTTATTACATGCTGACTTGAGTTTTATACAGAAAGCCATTTTTTTATATAAAACAGCAAATGGTTACTTATATTGCAGACGTTTTGATGTTTTCAGACTATCAGTGGCAACTATATAAGTGAAGTTATAACCAGCTCTATTTCACTCTTTCCTTTTCTTTGTCAGGCATATCAGCCCCTTATGACACTGGTACAGGTCAAGGGGACACCCACATGCACAGGTGATATATTTGGTCCTGGACTCATCATTTGATCACATGATTATTTACTATATCAGAAATAAATTTGTTATCATGTGTTAACAGATAAACAATAAATGCAAAAAATCCTTGGACTAACTACCCTCATCTATTCAAGACTAGTTGCATTGAGGTAAAATGTCACTGTTGACTTGCCAATGACCATGAGAATTGCCATTGAGACTGGTACCGGGAAATAACAGTGCATCGGCACATATAGTATTGATTATCACCTGAGGTATCTAATTGAAGCAGTCCATTTGTAATGCACTGCAACTAAAGGGGCATATTTTAAATATTTATTGCATAGATAAAAATGAAACTGCTAACTATTATCCAAAGATCAGTAGATTAGTTTAGTTAAGGAAGAAAAGAGAGGAAAGGAGAGAAAATCACGGATTCGTTTAATGATCGTGCATCACCACATTTTCCTCCACACAAAACTGATCTTCTGCACCTTGGTTTTTGTCAGTCTTTGTAATACAAATATATATATAACCTTAATTGGGCCCACGTATATTTTTGCATCTTGCTGGTTTATGACGCATTGATTTGTTTCGCTCACATGTATCTTTGGAGATATATGGAAAGGTCTTTTAACTACACATTATAATTGAATTGACAAATGTTCTGTTAGTTCCAGTTCGATTTATTTCTGAAATGAAAAGTTGAAATAAGGAGCATGATGTTTGTGCATGCTGTTTTTATAGATTAAGTCTTCCAACTGTATCTTAAATTGTAATGGTATTTAGGTTATACACATAACATAGGTACAAATATCAATATTTAAAATAACGTAACCCTTAAACCGTAGCAAAGGCTCAACTGGGCCGATGTATTGATATTATTGCCAGGTCTAGGTTTAACAAAGCATCGAAAACGAATTTATGTGTTTTTGCTTTCATACGAACGTTAATAGATTTTCCTGGAACGTTATCAGAACGCTCGGGGAACGTTGGCAGACCGTTCTGTGAACGTTAGCAGAACGTTTGGGGAACTTTAGCAGACCGTTCGGGGAACGTTAGCAGACCGTTCGGGGAACGTTAGCGGACCGTTCGGGGAACGTTAGCACAACGTTCGGGGAACTTTACCCCAAACATTATCTGCTAACGTTTGCAGAACGTCAGAAAAACTTTCCAATATAACGTTCTGTGTGATCTACTAACGTTCTCCAAATTGGGCCGCCTAAAGTTCTACGAACGTTATAATGTTAGCTGGGATTATCTCTTTTCCGTTTTCAATTTGCTAGAGGTATATGCGCGTTCCTTGAACTTTAACTTACACGCCCTGGCCCCAATATCTGCACAGGACGGGGGAATGCTGGACGTTGAACGTTGAACGTTTGCTGGTCGTCGGCGTTTGCTGGTCGTCGGCGTTTGCTGGTCGTCGGCACTAGTTAGAATAACGCTATATTATATAGAATTCGCATGCAACGCAGAACTACAAGCACCGGAAGAACTAAGGTCACCACAATACTGCAAATTTAAAGAATTGAAGACTAAATATAATCTCAGTTTTTCATAATGTATATCTTTCATACTAATGGTCCAAAAATGGTCATTATTATATGTTTGTTTTAGATGCCGAATCTACCTTTTATAATGCATGCCCCATTGACGCATATCTTCTCTTTTTAAATAATGTAATAACTATTACACTAAACTCACGTATTCGCCCGTATGCGAAACACGCAATGTCAGTTTTGTTGAGGATATAGCAGAAATAGCCACTCAGGCAAATAAGGCATAGTTAGGTATATATATATGTGCCGCCCAAATGACCCTTTTTTGCCTTTTCTCTCTCAATTCTCGGAACAGAAACATTTGAGACTGAAGTTGTATCAACATAGCAGCCCATGACTATGTATTCCAGTTGATATGGAACGTATTCCAATAATTAACCTCCATATGCAAAGCTATAAACTGTTAGTGTCTATTTTGAATGCCTTTTTAAACTAAAAATGTCCTCTCAATGACCAAAAAATGTCGCACTTTTCTCTCACTCTCCATATGCTCCCTATAGCCTGGGCGGCACACCCCCACTACCATACTACTGTGGAGCCTCCCCCTCCCCCCCCCCCCTGTCCCCCATTAGGGCCATGACGTCACACATATAGCGCGCAGGCGCGGACGCAACAGGAAGGATAGGCGTTTCAGGATCAGCGATCAATAATCATAGAGTTTAATGGCCGTCTCACACAGCCTGTTCACCTCCTCCTGCGCAATCCGCGGTAACTCCGTCTTCCACTTGTAAGGTATATCTTTGGAGACCCGTGCCGTGCCGTAGGGATGGTTTGCGGCTATCACCGTGTTGGCGGCCAACCAATCCAGAAGACGAGCGTGCGGCTCGACACCTAGGAAGGAATACACTTGTTGGGCGGTCTGGTTCGGCTGGAGAGCCAAGTCCTCAAAGCGGACCATCAGGACGCGATCCGGATGCGAGAGGCGCAGCTTCTGGAACACATGGTAATTATCTTCCAGCGTTCGGCAAATCATCGGAGTGTCGCGCTTGAGATAGGAGAAGGTTGTGTGGATCTTGGATCTGGAGTGAACAATCCCGCGCGGATCTCTAACGTAATAGATCAATTTGGCACGCGGATGGAGCTCCAGAAAATTGGTTAACATATACAGGCCAATCCGGATGACCTTAGTGGCGATTATGGAAGCATTGGTGCAGGCGCTGGTGAGTTTTTGCTTGCAGAGGGCCATGTCAGACATGCCTCGCTGGCTGCAATTGGCGTCTCCTATGACCTGCCGGTTAAACACTGTTCTGACCGTGAACGGATCAGTAATGAGAAAGTCTGGCACTTGACTGAAGTTACAACCGAAGAGGGATGAAATTTCTCCAACGACTTCTCGCTGGTAGGTTTCGGGTAAATACCTGAAGCAAGGCAAACAGGGACACATTTAATAATGTCATCCATTCATGCAATTGTGTTAGAAGAGCCTGTTTCATAGACCTTTCCGTTGAACATTATTGCTCCGCTCACTAGAATTATCGACAATTTGTGTATTAAACAAAGAACATTTGATGCGCGAGTGGCGGCGTTTTAACTTAATGTCAACGGACCGCACCGAAGTCCAGTCAGTCGTAAGAGGTATTGTCTTAGGTGCGAACTGCTCAAAATTTAGGTCGATCTCACTCAACAAATGTTGTGTAAAGTCGTGTCATTGAATATCAATAATGATAGAGATCTTCCGTTATTTCAACGGGTTGTCAACGGGTATGTGTAACTCAAACAGTCAATCGCTCGTCATTATTAAACGGTAAGCTTCTCATGTCGACACCGACGGGAATTCACGTTGCCGTCCTAAAATCGTAACTAGATACGGTCAACTAAAAATGGCGGAAGGTAGGGTCAGTTGTATTCGTCATTTGTTTGAAACTGACTGTGTATCGGCCGTGACAAATATTCTACATCGTCCAGCAACGTTATGAGGCTGCTTTTGTCAAAACGAGATAACAACCATTGCTCTAATTACGTCGCAGTAACGTCATGTACAAATCTATGATGTTGCCCGTAACTGAAATTGGGGGCTGACCGTAACTCGGGTAGCTGACAAAACTCAGATACGGTCAACACCGTAAAAACGTCATATTTCTCTGCAAGTGCAACTCATGGTACTAAAAATTGAAGTAAAACAAACTTTAAGGGAAGTTACATCGAAAGGACATCACAGATGACTACGCAATGACGTATTTCTCATGGTTTTACCGTGACTTGACAGTTTACCTGACATACCTTCCGCCATCTTGAGTTGACCGTATCTGCAGTTACGGACCGCAGTTTGCATACAGTGATCTTTGCGAGCGACCTTCCAAACCTCGGACTAATTAGTTGGCCCTACCTCCGTCTTTTTCTTAATTTGGCTTTTCTGCTGGCCGATTGACAAAATTTTTGATGATTTTTTAAAAGTTTTTTTTTTCTGGTAATCGAAATCAGAAATTATCTTTTCCAGGTATGACAGACGCCAATATGTCTGTCTACGTGTTACGCCCCATCACATAGTGGGTTTTCATGCATACTTACTCTAAGGTGGCGTTGTTGACTCGGTATGAATCGCCCTCGCCAAAGAAGTGAAGTGATGGTTTCCGGCGTACATACAGCCCACGGAGCGGTTCGAACCAGTATTCGCAGCTGGGATTCTGGTTGAATAGTTCCCCAAAGAAACTGGAACCTCCCCTGTAAAAGGTCACCAGCAGTACCTGGATCTGACCAGAATCCGAATCCAGGGCTTGTGACAGGGAGCTCTGATTTCGCTGCCAGACCGGCGAACGGGACGCCCCGCCGTTGGACACGTTTGGAATGTTTACACTTATTGGAAATTCTGGACTGGTGACTGATGAAGCGTCGTCATGGTAGCGAGGTTCGGGCTCCTGCATGACGCCCTCTCTTTGTGCGTCGATGACGATGGTATCTATGGCGACGTTTGGTGACGCATCGGCCACGCTGCCGTTACGTTGGGAAGGCTGATAAGTGGAGGTGAAGACATAACCGAACTTCCACGTCGTGGAGAAGTAGACACAGAGAGCTAGCGTGCTCACCACCAGGAAAGCACGGGTGCCGACCGCTGTCCATGATCTCCTGTCAAAACAAAACTAAAGTTAAACACATACTTCGCAATTATTCGCCATCTTGCAAAAAATCGAGACTGGCGCAAAGAGTTCTTGGAAACATTTTGGCGTTCTTTGGATTTTTTCTATGAAGATAAATACCGTATTTCTACGTTATTGGCAGGGCATGTATAAAATTAATGAGCATATCTAACTTACATCCAGGTTACGTAACTTTTCCGTTACATAGATGACACTATTGCATGTTTAAGCGCCTACATAATGCGTTTTCATGCGATGACTCCATCTTGATATCTCGCAAGGACCGAAATAATACCGAGAATGCATTGCACATGCAGTGGCGCCTCACAGTGAAATAGTTTGAACTGTGATTTGCGAAGTCGTCTAGACCTACTAGCAATAGGGCTGTACACTTCTTGCAGGTTCTATTTCCGGTTTAGGTCCTTTGATAACCAACAAAAAAAACGTGCTCTTAGAACGAGCGCGCATCACGCTGGTGCCTTGCTGCAGCTGCGTGATGCACACTCATTGTAGCCAACGTTTGACTGTTGGGTCAGTTGTATTCGTCATTTGTTTGAAACTGACTGTGTATCGGCCGTGACAAATATTCTACATCGTCCAGCAACGTTATGAGGCTGCTATTGTCAAAACGAGATAACAACCATTGCTCTAATTACATCGCTCTACTCGGGAGCGCTTCTCGGGAAATGTGCACGGCTACCTATATTTTTCTTTATTTTTATTACAAGAACTATGTATTTAGAAGTTTTTAAACGTGGTTTGGTGTCAAGATTTCCATTTTTGATGAAATTATAGCCAATTTTGTGAATGTGGTGATTTCAAATTTTGGCAAAAATGGTCCTGTTTTTGCATAACTGCACTTTATTATTACCATTCTGGTGTCAAGTTTTTGTCATTTTGTGAAATGGGGGTATACTGGGAAAATGGAGAATTTTTTTTTAACGGGACGGTAAAGTGTCCTAAAAATTCACCAGAAGGTGTGTAATTGGGTATACTTTCATAAAATAAGTTCTTTCGTAGTTTTTGTATAATGTGACATATAATAAAAAAACGAGAGAACAGCAAATTATTAACAATGTCAATAACAATTAACGCATAAGACATCCAGTAATGTGAAATTATGGCTGGTTTATATCTAGAAAGATATAGATATCACAACCAATATTTTACATTTTATTAGGTCAATTTATCTCTTAATTTCCTGCATTCAAATACAGTTATGACAAGGGCACATTCCTTGGTAAATATATCCTGTGTGCCGTGGTAAATACATGTGTGCCATATAATCACTTTTTCAAATGTGTGCTCATTTGCTATAAAGTATTAGATTGTGTTCCATCAATTTAAAGGAAGAAAATATCAGTTGACTTTTAAAGTTGACTTTATCCCATCACGAAGTCCATGGTTGGTGACAAGCATTGTTCATTACATTAGCAAATTGAGACAATTTTTATTTAAATAGTGCTTATTATTAGGGTTTTAATCTGTAGACTTTTTCCATTTCTTCATAGATATATTAATTGACTATTATTACGAGTTGGTGGTCATGTTAACTAGTCCAATAGCATTAAATCTGAAGGCGGCCAAAATGCCGTATTCTGACCCGAACCGCCCTGCTGCCCATGCAATCGACAATCGTTGCCATAGCGACACTGCATAGAACAATGAAACATGACGTCACGCACAAAAGAATTGTAGTTATAGCTTTAAATGGCCCGCTTACATGCCTAGTTGTCTAGTTGCACGTGCCATGTTTCTTGGCAACGATAAATATGGTATAAAAAGGCGACTGGCCAACTATATGTGGAAAGGCTTGCGACTTGCGGAGAGTCAGTCCCAAAATGCTTTACTTTGGTCGTTGCATGCGGAAATTAAACCAAAGAAGCAGAGACAAGTCAACACCTTAAATTTAAATTCAACTCGTAATAATAGTAATAGCGCGAGTTTTGCATGGCGTTAGGCATTTTATTGGCCCTTCATCAAGCTGTAGCAGCCCTTCATTTTCATTATCCGCCCTCGGCCTTGCGGCCTCGGGCCGATAATCAAAATTGGCGGGCTGCTACGGCTTGATGTCGGGCCAATAAAATTGCCTAACGCCCCGCAAACTCGCGCTATTGTCATATTCAACCTGCAATGCACTGATATCCAAATTTAAATTAATGCTGCATAATTCTGTAATGACGATATGTCCTTTTTAGATTATCCGACTTAATTTTGATTAAATTACACCTTTTTGGTACTCTAGTGTTGTCCTGAAGTTTTATACATATGACATATAATAATGACACAAGAGAGCTACAAACTAAGAACAATATCCATATTAATCATTATCACATAAGGACACCAGTTACAATAGAACTTTTTTGGCAGGTTTATACATATACATTTTCATTTAACCAACATAAATATAAAAAATAACAATAAAAAGTACTAAGGATCAATATGTAGTATCCGCGCGTGACATGTGCAGGACGGGGTGGCGGCAGCTGGTCCTCCCGTCACCGGTCACTGAGCCCCGCCCCTGTCTCCTGATTGGCCTTTCTCGGCTGAGCCAGAGATCGGGTGGCACTGTCGCCCGGACTCGCGCTCCCTTACGTGATCCAGACGGGAGATTAGTGAAGGGCGGTCTAGCAAGGAGAGTAGTGTAGACCAGTCACCTCTTTGTAACTTAGAAAATAAATTGATCGCTGGAAATAATCAACGTGTTACGATGTGAACGCCAACATCCGCGGACCCGGAAGGGCACGTGGGTGGGGCAAGGACGGGAGTCCACACCCCCACCCACGGACACCACAAACTTTTTTCTAAGTTAAAGAGAGGTGACTGGTCTAAAATTACCTCCTTGCTACTCTCCTTCACTATTCTCCCGTCTGGATCACGTAGGGGAGCGCGAGTCCGGGCGACAGTACCACCCGATCTCAGGCTCAGCCGAGCCAGCCAATCAGGAGAGGGGGGGCGGGGCACAGTGACCGGTGACGGGAGGACCAGCCGCCGCCACCCCGTCCTGCACATGCCACGCCCGGATACTACAAATATATATAGTACATGTTGTGACTGTTAGTCCCTTCTCCTACATTTAACTACAGTTCCTTAGGGGCACAACGGTATCAATGATGAGTTCCCTAGACGTTAGTAGGGAATGTGTACGCGCTCGGGTCATAATTCTTCAGTATTCTATACTATATACCTTGTCCATTGTGACACCAAGAAAATGTGTTAACACCAGGTGGTTTCGGCTACATTTTCGCGAAGGTTGGGGCATACGTCTTTTCCTGACAAACCGCCATTGTGGCGCGCAGCGCCGTCTGGCGATAATAAGACTTTTCGGTTTCCGTGTTTAGAAGAATGGGGACAAACCACCTCCCTGTTACATCGGCAAGTCGTAAAGTACATGTATTTTTCCTCGTGGATGCTCCCCTGCCTGGCAGCTGCATCTGTAGTAAGATGCATGCCCCAATTGCGTCGTCCCGAATCGTGTCTTCGCCCAATTCAACCTTCAGCCGAAAGATGTCTTCGCCCACTTCAACCCTCATCCGAAAGGGGTCTTCGCCCAGTTCAACCTTCAGCCGAAAAGTGTCTTCACCCAATTCAACCTTCAGCCGAAAGGTGTCTTCGCCCAATTCAACCTTCAGCCGAAAGGTGTCTTCGCCCAATTCAACCTTCAGCCGAAAAGTGTCTTCGCCCAATTCAATCTTCAGTCGAAAGGTGTCTTCGCCCAATTCAACCTTCAGCCGAAAGGTGTCTTCGCCCAATTCAACCTTCAGCCGAAATGTGTCTTCGCCCAATTCAACCTTCATGTGCATAAGAGTCATTCATATCTTTCAAATTTGGTTGTCGTGCATGACGGGAGTTTGCTGCAACTTACCCCCTAACAGTCGTCTTGTCAAAGCCACACAAAGTCATCACCGTCATTGCATGTTGGGCCGGCTCCCCGGTATATCTGCAACAGCACAAACATATGATCAGAGCTCAGTCGCTCTACGGACTGAGCTACTCGGGCTTCGTACGGACTCTGTTTAGAATACGCCTAATTCTGAATCGATGAAATAAAATGCTTGCCGTCAAAAGTGCGTCGTCTAGTCCGTCCAATGTTAACGTTTCCGTAATATAGTAAGTTTAAAACCTGGACTTAAATCAGATGTGAGATTTCGTTCGGGTCGGTATGACTGATAATTAGGAATTGTTAGGATCTCCATGGAATCATGGGCAAGACTTTTATATTGTCCAAGCTCTGACTCCCAGGTTCGCCAGGGCGGCGCTGCGTAAGTTGATAGGAGAAATGCGTCGCGCATTTCTACAAATTAGTGCTTGGACCCAGCCTAAGCCTAATAACACATGACATTAGGCGATGAAAAGAAAGAGTTCTGTCACAACTATCATTTTTTTCGAACGGGTACAAGATGTTTTTGTTGTATTAAATACACAAAGCTCGTTATTTTTATGTTTTATTCTTGAAAACAATAATGTTGCACGAAATTGCATAAAAGCTAGATTGCGTAGCACCACTGTGCGGGGGGGGGGGCTTGTCTTTCTTCGTGAATATAAAACCGGTCACATCAAACCTGGAATTAATCATAATGATTCTAGACTGAGGCCCAAACCAAGGCCCAACCTATAGCCCCAGCTTATCGAGTTAAAAAAGCCAAGGCCCTGCACATAGCCCCAGTTTATCGAGTTGAAAGTCATAGCCCTACACATAGTCTCAGCTAATAGAGATAAAAGCCAAGCGGACAGTGACAATTAGAACAAATAACACAGGATACCCCCCCCCCTCCCCCCACCCCTCCCCTATCCACCCTCTGCCAGACCCGGAAAGTAAGACCAAACTTGTTCGCTCAACTATCGATCGTGAGGGAAGGACATGAACGTGACCATAATGATCCTCTTCGACGTCCGCTGTGTACTATCAGCTTAACGAGCCAAGGAGTCAACAAGCCAATGACGACGGAGGTAAACGAGGTTAAAATTCGTAACGTGGCCATAAAACTGGCCTCACTGTTGAAATGGAGGGCGGTGGGGGACCAGCGGAGAGACAACACTTCAAGAACAGCTGATGAAATAATGTCCGCATTGGAATTAGCATACCGGAATTCTGAATCGATACATTTGTATTGGAACTACGTTTAATTATTGGCACAACACCATCTGCTGGTTTACACATATTTATTTAACGAGAATGCCCCGAATAGCATGCGCCAGGAACGCGGGGCGCCCTCTAAAAAAATGTAAGCCAAATGTTGCAATGCAAAACAAAGTACGCAATAGTACAAGGGCGAGGCAAGTTATATAATAGATATAAATAATAGATATAAATATAATAGATTAAACAAACGGAGATAACCCAACAGATGAAACAATAGTAGATAACCCAACACCATCTGTTGGCATTAACTTGTCTCGTACATAGCAAATTGCTGCTGGAAGTATTCGGTATCGTAAGCAATGTCGCAAATTTCGATTAAGTTATAAATGACAATGGTCCTGAGCGTTATAAGTGACAACGGCACCATTTTGCAACACATTATTTTACACGAAATCACATTTAGTTTCAACGAAATGTGTAAAAGATAAATTATTACCAATGGAGACCTGAACACTGAAAACTCTAGCATCGTCGTGCGGAAAATCATCTTATTAAGAACTACTTGATGACAGATGACGTATGGCCAAAGAGGTCATACGGCAGTATTGTATATTTGTAAAATAGTTTGGTGTGGTCAGCATGGATGCTTATGCTTAAAGGATACCAACAATGGCCCTTATCGCTTCATTACCTTCTCGCATTCACTGAGTATTGATTGAATAAGCCGCCATATCAGCCGGATAATTGCAAGCGACACGTGGTAAGTACGCCACAACACAAACATCGATACAGCTAACAGGGGTCGTTATCTTAAAGCGGTTCACTTATTGATTATGATTTTAAAAATCCTTTTGGGGAAGATGTCGTAAACACTATCTCGCCGTGAATGTTTACTCAAAAGGCAATAGCGTCAGAGATGCCTGCATTTTGATGACGTAGTGCACAAGAGAGTCATACTGTATCGCGTGAGATGCAACATAGTGGCGACAGTATGCGGCTTAGCAACATACCCTGCTGCCAACATACATCATTTTCAGTTAAAACCTTAAGAATTCCTGATATCATTATGTAAATAACTTTTATCAACACGTTCCAGTGAGATGTTGTTTTTTATTGAGAATTGCTCCATCGCAATTTCTACAAATTGGGGCGTTATAGTTCGATAATATACGCGTGGAAACACAAACGATTTATATGAGCTTGGCACAAACATTTTAATTGTGGTGAATTATGAACCTCTTTAACCTTGATCGCCAACAATTTCCCCATTATCCTATATTTTAAATTTAATAATGATATCGGTTTCCAGTTCTCTAGCACGAACCTGGATATACATTTAATCATGAATGAAGCTAATTTTAGTACTATAAGCGCAACGCCCATGGTACATGAACAATTCATACAATATATATATAAAATTGAACGAAGACAATACAAAATACATTCATAGTCATAGATTACGACACGCTGCACATATAATATTCAAATTTAATTTAAACATTTAATAGGGTTATTTATGACTGATTGCCTTTGAGAGGTCGACAGTTCACCTTTATAAAACAAACAGCTATATAATTTTGGTGGTCAAACCTGACTTCTCACCTCACCTCTCACTCAGCAGCTCTTACCTTCTAATCTCCGTCAGACGCGTTACTTGGGTCACACGTCTGCCGCCCGCCTGGTATTTATAGTGCAATAGTGTAAAAACCTCAGTGTAATCACCCCTTACCTCCCTCACACACACAAACCCCACCTCCAAAGCCCTATTCTCTATCCATATCCCCTCCCCCCTCCCAGACGCGCAATTCCCAGCTCCCGACTCCCGTGCCCTGCGCCCCACACTTAGCCACCCCGCCCCCCGCTCCACCCCCCTCCTCCACCATCCCCAGGATGTTAACAAGATGGCCTTGTACGGATCAATGGGACGGATCAATTATGATTTTTACACACCAAGTACGAGAGAGTTGGAGGAGGTGGGGGAGCAGGGGGGATGGCTGGCGGTAAGCGAGGGGCCAGCTGCGGAAGTTGTAAGGGGGGGGGGGTGGGGGTTGTAATTAAGCTGGAGGGGATAGGGTGGAAGTGTATGGAACAGCTTGAGGTGAACATTCATATGAGAAATCGCTTTGCAAGCCTCTAGATTTAATAAGTTTTAACAAAACAGTGACAGCATTATCAACGAAACGGCACATTTGATGGACATATGCACCATCTGCATGCACCAGCTGCAGCCACCTTGGCTGTATGTCAACAATGCCTCTAGCTGCTAGACGTGTACTATAATATAGTATAGCATAGTACAGTATAGTATAGTATATTATAGTATAGCATAGTATAGTTGGTCTATGAGCCAAGGCCCGAAATTTGGGTCATCGGTACCATCCGAGGTCGCGATTGTTCATAATGATTTTTGGGATGGTATACATCCCTAAAGATGAAAAGTGGCTGATAGCATTGCCGCACTGATAGCTTTCGCTATGTAATCGCCCATCTTTTAACCCTACTTTAAATGTATTTTCATGTAAATGCACAAGGTGCGGTACACAACACACGATACAAAACATTTAAAATCAAGGCCAGAAAATATTGAGACAGCGTTGTTGAAGCGATATGAATTACGGATTAATTAGGATCGCCATCAAATAGCCGCCATCTTGAATTTTAAAATGGCCGCTATAGAAATCCATCATCCATAGTATATCGGTTTCTATGCAAAGGTGATTTTGATATCAAAACTCTACAAAGGTGATTTGATATTTAAACATACACTGTCAGTGTCACAGAATCCCTTTCTTAAACATATAATGTCATCATATGAGTCATCTCGCAATTTCCATGGTAATAGCCGCCATCTTGAATTTCAAGATGGCCGCCATAGAAATCTGTTATCCATATTATATCTGTTTCTATGCAACATAAAAGGGTGATTTTGGTGTCTAAACGTACAATTTCAGGGTCAAGGAATCCATTTCTTAGATATATAATCTCGTCATATGACTGGGCCATCGAGAAGGAATACGTTTGTCAACGCAAATTTAATCATGGATTGCTATTGATTCAAGCATTAAAGTCTGGCAGTTTTGTCTGACTCCTCTTACTGAGTTTCAAAATGATCGCGAGAAAATATCCCGTGATCTGCCATCAGACAAGACATGAAACCAACACGATGGTATTTCCATCTGTCTGATGCAGACAGAGAGTCGTTCACTATACCAGATCACATTGAACGACTCCTGTTGAAGCTGCTAACTAGAGTGCCCATTCAGCCAAGACATGGTCTATAGAAAAACATGCAGCCAACAGAAATGCCCGTCGCATCTTCTGTTACCGTATGCTGTGAAGACCCTGCATGACTGGTAATGTTGAAGTAATCCACACACTGAACAGATTTGGGCATGGTTGGTCATATTCAGAGGTGGAAGAAGAGGCTCTGAGTGGTTATAATTGGTGTTACACTGCCTACGATCAATGCACCGGCTACCGAGTTGACTACCGCGTTGAAATACTGAACCAGTTAGAGCTCATAAGGAATGAACTGCCGCTACCACTCATCGTAGTAGTCATGGACCAGGCCCTCTTCGCTAAAGCAACAGAAATTGCGTGGTCGACTAGCATGGGCAGAGTTTACACTCTAGGTGGAAGAAGACCATGAAGGGGAGAAAATGAAAATCAGTTCGCTTTTGAACCGACTAAACATCAATGTGGAGGACTGTGTGCAACTCGGCCTCGAAAGCCTGCTATAAAACCCACTCTTAGCTGAGTTGATGAATCTGAGAGTACATGGGAGCTCCACATGAAATCTATTCAAGCGTTGATTCCATGTTGTCTTGCTTACGGCAGATTGAATTATGCAAGATATCTGCCCGCCTAATGCGCACAGATGACCAAGACGCATGAGGAACACCCTGATTATTATCATACCTTCAAGACTTGCAACTTAACTGTTGAGATATCTGGGACAAATCTCTTTGGACGCATCCCTGTTGGCCAAGCTACGGAAGTCACAGTAAGCAAAGACACACAGTTTCCGGGAGTACAAAACGATACAGCCTTACATATATAGGTCTGGTGCTGCGCAAAGGAACTACAAAGGAACTGCTGAACATCGGAACCCATTTCTGGGACACTCCAGGAAATTGGTACAAGGGTACAGAACACACTTTTAACACGCTGAACTGCAAAGGCTAAAAGGACAAGGAAGCTCTATCTGCAGTTCTATGCCTGCTCAAGGTTGGAACAACTCTTTTGCCCAGAGTCAAAATTGCTGTAGCATCTGTACCGCAAAAGCGGCCCCTCGGAACTTTGTGATATGATGAACGCAATAGAATTTGGTGAACGCCAATCCTGAAAGCAATCAGGGTACGACTTGGACGTATCATTGTGATGGCAAAAAGGCGCCAAATGAAGACCTCTACACTCGGCCCTCTGAACACCAGAAGGAACGACGAGAATGACCAACAAAGCCACTTTCGCTGCCTTTGTTGCAACTATCGTCGATGGAATGAATCTAGTTGAGCGAGTGAAAGGTGACAAGGCAACTTTTTGCTGAGGTCTGCAAAGTCATTCGCTGAGGACTGTGAAGTCAGTCATGTTAATATGGCACTACGAGATTTCAGTCAGAGTCAACGGATTGATGTAGTGTTTGACACAAACCATGACATATCCACCAAAAGCAACGAACGATTGGGAAGAGCGGGAGAATCTGAACAAGTCATACAGAGGTTCAAAGCCTCGGTCAGACAGTGGAGGAATTGTCTACGTCAGGCGAACTATTGTCAGACAGTGGAGGAATTGTCTACGTCAGGCGAACAATTGTGAGACAGTGGAGGAATGTTCTACGTCAGGCGAACAACTGTCAGACAGTGGAGGAATGTTCTACGTCAGGTGAACAACTGTCAGACAGTGGAGGAATGTTCTACGTCAGGTGAACAACTGTCAGACAGTGGATAAATGTTCTACGTCAGGCGAACCATTGTGAGACAGTGGAGGCATGTTCTACGTCAGGTGAAGAACTGTCAGACAGTGGAGGAATGTTCTACGTCAGGTGAAGAACTGTCAGACAGTGGAGGAATGTTCTACGTCAGGTGGACAACTGTCAGACAGTGGAGGAGTGTTCTACGTTAGGTGAACAACTGTCAGACAGTGGAGGAATGTTCTACGTCAGGTGAACAACTGTCAGACAGTGGAGGAATGTTCTACGTCAGGCGAACCATTGTGAGACCGTGTAGAAATGTTCTACGCCAGGTGAAGAACTGTCAGACAGTAGAGGAATGTTCTACGTCAGGTGAAGAACTGTTAGATAGTGGAAGAATGTTCTACGTCAGGTGGACAACTGTCAGAAAGTGGAGGAGTGTTCTACCTCAGGTAAACAACTGTTAGACAGTGGAGGAATGTTCTACGTCAGGTGAACAACTGTCAGACAGTGGAGGAATGTTCTACGTCAGGTAAACAACTGTCAGACAGTGAAGGAATGTTCTACGTCAGGTGAACAACTGTCAGACAGTGGAGGAATTTCCTACGTCAGGTGAACAATTGCCAGACAGTGCAGGAATGTTCTACGTCAGGTGAACAACTGTCAGACAGTGGAGGAATGTTCTACGTCAGGTGAAAAAATGTCAGATTGTGGAGGAATGTTCTACGTCAGGTGAACAACTGTCAGACAGTGGAGGAATGTTCTACGTCAGGTGAACAACTGTCAGACAGTGCAGGAATATTCTACGTCAGGTGAACAACTGTCAGACAGTGGAGGACTGTTCTACGTCAGGTGAACAACTGTCAGATTGTGGAGGAATGTTCTACGTCAGGTGAACAACTGTCAGACAGTGGAGGAATTTTCTACGTCAGGTGAACAATTGCCAGACAGTGCAGGAATGTTCTACGGCAGGTGAACAACTGTCAGACAGTGGAGGAATGTTCTACGTTAGGTGAACAACTGTCAGACAGTGGCGGAATGTTCTACGTCAGGTGAACAACTGTCAGACAGCGGAGGAATGTTCTACGTCAGGTGAAAAAATGTCAGATAGTGGAGGAATGTTCTACGTCAGGTGAACAACTGTCAGACAGTGGAGGAATGTTCCACGTCAGGTGAACAACTGTCAGACAGTGGAGGAATTTTCTACGTCAGGTGAACAACTGTCAGACAGTGGCGGAATGTTCTACGTCAGGTGAACAACTGTCAAACAGTGCAGGAATGTTCTACGTCAGGTGAACAACTGTCAGACAGTGGAGGAATGTTCCACGTTAGGTGAACAACTGTCAGACAGTGGCGGAATGTTCTACGTCAGGTGAACAACTGTCAGACAGTGGCGGAATGTTCTACGTCAGGTGAACAACTGTCAAACAGTGCAGGAATGTTCTACGTCAGGTGAACAATTGCCAGACAGTGCAGGAATGTTCTACGTCAGGCGAACAACTGTCAGACAGTGGGGGAATGTTCTACGTCAGGTGAACAAATGTCAGATAGTGGAGGAATGTTCTACGTCAGTTGAAGAACTGTCAGACAGTGGAGGAATGTTCTACGTCAGGTGAACAGATGTCAGATAGTGGAGGAATGTTCTACGTCAGGCGAACAACTGTCAGACAGTGGAGGAATGTTCTACGTCAGGCGAACAATTGTGAGACAGTGGAGGAATGTTCAACGTCAGGTGAAGAACTGTCAGACAGTGGAGGAATGTTCTACGTCAGGTGAACAACTGTCATATAGTAGAGGAATGTTCTACGTCAGGTGAACAACTGTCAGACAGTGGAGGAATGTTATACGTCAGGTGAACAACCGTCAGACAGTGCAGGAATGTTCTACGTCAGGTGAACAACTGTCAGATTGTGGAGGAATGTTCTACGTCAGGTGAACAACTGCCAGACAGTGGAGAAATGTTCTACATCAGGTGAACAACTGTCAGACAGTGCAGGAATATTCTACGTCAGGTGAACAACTGTCAGACAGTGGAGGACTGTTCTACGTCAGGTGAACAACTGTCAGATTGTGGAGGAATGTTCTACGTCAGGTGAACAACTGTCAGACAGTGGAGGAATTTTCTACGTCAGGTGAACAATTGCCAGACAGTGCAGGAATGTTCTACGTCAGGTGAACAACTGTCAGACAGTGGAGGAATGTTCTACGTCAGGCGAACCATTGTGAGACCGTGTAGAAATGTTCTACGTCAGGTGAAGAACTGTCAGACAGCGGAGGAATATTCTACGTCAGGTGAACCATTG
The DNA here is from genome assembly GCA_964019135.1 of Arenicola marina. Classification (NCBI taxonomy): domain Eukaryota; kingdom Metazoa; phylum Annelida; class Polychaeta; family Arenicolidae; genus Arenicola; species Arenicola marina. The sequence continues at coordinate 20,186,210 of OZ025250.1, read as the reverse complement.
TGAGACCGTGAAGAAATGTTCTACGTCAGGTGAAGAACTGTCAGACAGCGGAGGAATATTCTACGTCAGGTGAACAAATGTCAGATAGTGGAGGAATGTTCTACGTCAGGTGAAGAACTGTCAGACAGTAGAGGAATGTTCTACGTCAGGTGAACCATTGTGAGACCGTGAAGAAATGTTCTACGTCAGGTGAAGAACTGTCAGACAGCGGAGGAATATTCTACGTCAGGTGAACAAATGTCAGATAGTGGAGGAATGTTCTCCGTCAGGTGAAGAACTGTCAGACAGTAGAGGAATGTTCTACGTCAGGTGAACAAATGTCAGATAGTGGAGGAATGTTCTACGTCAGGTGAACAACTGTCAGGCAGTGGAGGAATGTTCTACGTCAGGCGAACAATTGTGAGACAGTGGAGGAATTTTCTACGTCAGGTGAAGAACTGTCAGACAGTGGAGGAATGTTCTACGTCAGGTGAACAACTGTTATTTAGTGGAGGAATGTTCTACCTCAGGTGAACAACTGTCAGACAGTGGAGGAATGTTATACGTCAGGTGAACAACTGTCAGACAGTGCAGGAATGTTCTACGTCAGGTGAACAACTGTCAGACAGTGGCGGAATGTTCTACGTCAGGTGAACAACTGTCAGACAGCGGAGGAATGTTCTACGTCAGGTGAACAAATGTCAGATAGTGGAGGAATGTTCTACGTCAGGTGAAGAACTGTCAGACAGTAGAGGAATGTTCTACGTCGGGTGAACAGATGTCCGATAGTGGAGGAATGTTCTACGTCAGGTGAACAATTGTCAGACAGTGGAGGAATGTTCTACGTCAGGCGAACAATTGTGAGACAGTGCAGGAATGTTCTACGTCGGGTGAAGAACTGTCAGACAGTAGAGGAATGTTCTACGTCAGGTGAACAACTGTCATATAGTGGAGGAATGTTCTACGTCAGGTGAACAACTGTCAGACAGTGGAGGAATGTTCTACGTCAGGTGAACAACTGTCAGACAGTGGAGGAATGTTCTACGTCAGGCGAACAATTGTGAGACAGTGCAGGAATGTTCTACGTCGGGTGAAGAACTGTCAGACAGCGGAGGAATGTTCTACGTCAGGTGAACCATTGTGAGACCGTGAAGAAATGTTCTACGTCAGGTGAAGAACTGTCAGACAGCGGAGGAATATTCTACGTCAGGTGAACAAATGTCAGATAGTGGAGGAATGTTCTACGTCAGGTGAACAACTGTCAGACAGTAGAGGAATGTTCTACGTCAGGTGAACCATTATGAGACCGTGAAGAAATGTTCTACGTCAGGTGAAGAACTGTCAGACAGCGGAGGAATATTCTACGTCAGGTGAACAAATGTCAGATAGTGGAGGAATGTTCTCCGTCAGGTGAAGAACTGTCAGACAGTAGAGGAATGTTCTACGTCAGGTGAACAAATGTCAGATAGTGGAGGAATGTTCTACGTCAGGTGAACAACTGTCAGACAGTGGAGGAATGTTCTACGTCAGGCGAACAATTGTGAGACAGTGGAGGAATTTTCTACGTCAGGTGAAGAACTGTCAGACAGTGGAGGAATGTTCTACGTCAGGTGAACAACTGTTATTTAGTGGAGGAATGTTCTACCTCAGGTGAACAACTGTCAGACAGTGGAGGAATGTTATACGTCAGGTGAACAACTGTCAGACAGTGCAGGAATGTTCTACGTCAGGTGAACAACTGTCAGACAGTGGCGGAATGTTCTACGTCAGGTGAACAACTGTCAGACAGTGGAGGAATGTTCTACGTCAGGTGAACAAATGTCAGATAGTGGAGGAATGTTCTACGTCAGGTGAAGAACTGTCAGACAGTAGAGGAATGTTCTACGTCGGGTGAACAGATGTCCGATAGTGGAGGAATGTTCTACGTCAGGTGAACAACTGTCAGACAGTGGAGGAATGTTCTACGTCAGGCGAACAATTGTGAGACAGTGCAGGAATGTTCTACGTCGGGTGAAGAACTGTCAGACAGTGGAGGAATGTTCTACGTCAGGTGAACAACTGTCATATAGTGGAGGAATGTTCTACGTCAGGTGAACAACTGTCAGACAGTGGAGGAATGTTATACGTCAGGTGAACAACTGTCAGACAGTGCAGGAATGTTCTACGTCAGGGGAACAACTGTCAGCCAGTGGCGGAATGTTCTATGTCAGGTGAAGAACTGTCAGACAGTGGAGGAATTTTCTACGTCAGGTGAACAACTGTCATATAGTGTAGGAATGTTCTACGTCAGGTGCACAACTGTCAGACAGTGGAGGAATGTTATACGTCAGGTGAACAACTGTCAGACAGTGCAGAAATGTTCTACGTCAGGTGAACAACTGTCAGACAGTGGAGGAATGTTCTACGTCAGGTGAACAACTGTCAGACAGTGCAGGAATGTTCTACGTCAGGTGAACAACTGTCAGATTGTGGAGGAATGTTCTACGTCGGGTGAACAACTGTCAGACAGTGGAGGAATTTTCTACGTGAGGTGAACAATTGCCAGACAGTGCAGGAATGTTCTACGCCAGGTGAACAACTGTCAGGCAGTGGAGGAATGTTCTACGTCAGGTGAACAACTGTCAGACAGTGGAGGAATTGTCTACGTCAGGTTAATAATTGTCAGACTGTGGAGGAATGTTCTACGTCAGGTGAACAACTGTCAGATAGTGGAGGAATGTTCTACGTCAGGTGAACAACTGTCAGACAGTGGAGGAATGTTCTGCGTCAGGTGAACAACTGTCAGACAGTGGAGGAATTGTCTACGTCAGGTTAACAATTGCCAGACAGTGGAGGAATGTTATACGTCAAGTGAACAACAAAACTAGCCTGATCATGTTTGTAGTCAATGAATGGCAAAATGCGGAGCGTGCAGAAAAGTTACAGAAAATAGTTCTCTATATCACAGCCAATGACAAGTGCTGCAAAATAGCGACTGATGGCAGTGCAGAGGTTTCGTCCCTCACATGTACGCAAGAAGATGGGCGTTTGTTGCCACATGCCGCAGCTGGGGCGGACATTCAGGCAGTTGTCATCAGCTCAGAAGACACCGATGTAAATTGAGACCAGCGCTTTCAAAGTGTTGAACTACAACAAAGATTTACGATTGTTGCCGCGTAGGGACTGTTTGGTAAAACTTGCTCAACGTGCAAAGTACCAAGCCGCAATATGGAGACGATTGATTTAGGTGTACGGATCTGTGCAAACTTAAAGATTGCGCTAACCAAAGATCAAATGCAGACAACGAAGAGGGGTCATTCGATGATGAATTTGATGATTTTGAAGAAGACGATGACGAGTCTGACTGTTAAATGCAGGAACACTCATTTACATTGACCATCGTTTTCCCCAAAGGGCAGCAGTCTACAAAGCTCATTACTACGAATCTGTAAAATATGGTTGATTTGATTGGGTTTTAACGGCACTTTCAGCCTGTAAGGTTATATCGTGCCATACTGATTAAGTTTAATCTAAATATCTCCAGAGTCAATACTAAAACCCTGAAAGTATCAATACATGTGATAATACAGATGAATGCTAAGGTACGCAATTAGCGTCAACACATTACTATAGACTGGTGATATATTGACTCGCTTCATCAATAATAGATGCGTAATTGGAATCTATGAGAGTGGCTAAAACACGCCATTATATGTTATCAGTTGGTATTATAAGACACATAAACCAACTGTCGCATCCAACTTTTTTTTATAAATTCCAAGAACCAACACCATTTAAATATTTTACATTTCACTGACTTTCCACATAAATCTGACTATTGATATCTACATACCGGGACATACTATTGCATGCTTTAATGTTTTAACACGAGCCGTAACTAGTTAGATATAACTGGATCCGATATGCACTGGTATTCAACGATATTGAGCTTTTCCCAGCAAAACTTGCCTTACGGAAACAAAAATGTTAATATAAACTAATATAGCAATAGTGCGAGTTTGCGGGCGTTAGGCAATTTTATTGGCCCGACATCAAGCTGTAGCAGCCTGCCAATTTTCGACGCAGCAGACATCTGATGCGATGAAAATAGGAGGGGCAAAACGCAAGGTTCCAACAAACCAAAATTAATTTCGGCATTCAAAAAAAAAGCGATGCAGCCTTCAAGCAGCTCGGGTCAGAATACAGCATTTTAGCGGCCTTCCGATTTAATGCTATTGTACTCGTTATATATTTTGAGTATGTTTTCATGCTACTCCTTTGGCAGTTACACAAAAATACACGGTTAGGGTTAAAGTGGGTAGGGTTCAAACTAGCTGGATTACATAGAGAAAGCTGAGTGCGGCAATGGTATCAACCATTTTTCATCTCCAGGGATGTGTACCTTCCTAAAAATCATTATAAGATTTCGCTCTCTCAGATGGTACCGATCAACCTTACTGGCCAATGGATTATATAGTATAAAGATTTCGGCTCCAGTCTAAGGTGCCTTGCTAGTCACCTCACCTGATGGGGGCTGGGTGCAAGGCTCGATGCAGAGTGGGGGTGGAGTGGAGGAGGAGGAGAGAGACGCGGTGGAGAGAGGGGGCTGAGACCAACGTAAAAGCACGCAGCGACACCACCAGCCAAACAGCCCCCCTAGCCGCCCAGCGCACCCCCCCCCCCCCCCTCCCCCACCTCGTTCCTGCCATCCATCCCCTCCCATCCAGCCTTCTAGGTGATAAGTTTAACTGTTCAGGCTGCCGCCACGTCAAAATACGAGGAGTTTGATCAGTCATTCGTACTTCGTTGGAGGTCCCTTAATTAATACGAGGTAACAGCTGAGCAGAAATGACTGCAGACTTAATGTTTCGATTATGGTGTCAATTCCTGTATCGAATGAACGCCAGATGTCTTGTCTGACACATCTGTGCATTTGAAGGCATGCGCAATACCTGTGTAAACGGAATAAGGTCGTAGTCCCATTTTTACACAATTATTGCTAATGTGTAACTTACTGTCTCGACAGAAGATTGATCTGTAATCTATATTTTTTCGCTCTCCATCTCTAATTACCGGTATCCTTATCTTGCTCTCTCCCTCTCTCTTCCACTCCCTGTCTCGCTCTATCTGTTATGGCCTCTCATCTGTTATGGCCATCTATCTCTCTCTCTCTGTCTCTGTCTCCATCTCTTTCTCTGTCTCTGTCTCCATCTATCTCTCTCTCTCTCTGTCTCTGTCTCCATCTCTCTATCTCTGTCTATGCCGCTCGACCTCTTTCTCACTCGTATTCAATCTCACCGGTATTCTCCATCACTTCTCTCTATCTTTCTCCATGTATAGGTGTCTCTATATCTCTTCTGCTCCTCTGTCTTGTCTTTCTGTCTCTTCCGCTGCCAATGGAGCGATAGGTTGGCCACAGATTGTTACAGAAGCCTATTAAGATCATCGGGCGAAAAAAGACGAATGCCGCGTGGACAGCATAGACAAGATGAACAATGGCCTGAAGATGGGTAAACCCATAGTTGCGAAACCAGGGAAGTAGCAGTACTCAGCCGTCAGCTATGGAAGCGCCCCCATCCTTTCCACCCCCTCCTTCATTTCCACAAATTCTTGATCCACCCAAAGACCAAGTTTGTGAATTGTCACGAATGCTGGTAGCGACGCCGTCCCAATTCATCCCACAAGGATAGGCAAGTCGATTTCCCATCAAAATCTGCGCACATTGACATGCGTGGCATATACGGCCGATTAAACTTGGCATTGGCCTAGCGGTGAGCCTCGCCCTCCACCCTCCCCATTACCCCTTCCACCCCATATTCACCGTTAACACATACACACATCGCACAACCAAAGACAGCTTTGTGCCTTTTTATTAGCTCAAAGTGTTGTTTTTTTTTTTTTTTTTTTTTGCTTTGAAAAAAAGTGGGTACATCAGTTACAGGCACGTACGAGGCGGTAGGTACTAGCTACACACAAATACAAATGAAACAGATGCTAAGAAAATGCAAAAGAAATGCAGCATACAAATACAACATAAGTGGGCAAATTCACAAGTTGGCGAAAAGTTTATGCCACCTGTTTATATACAAGTCAGTTTGATTGTTTTTGAGTAAAATGTGCTTTTGAGTTATGATATGGTACCTGAGCTTAATCCGAAATGCTGTGAATTTTATCGAGATCGATTTACATTTCTGACCATGAACAAATTGTTTTTCTAGCAAAAGACACTTTTTTAGAGTGTAATGCGGTTGATCATATATCCCCATTAAAATGTTTTCTGAATTCAGCATCAATACAGAGTCAGTTGCCTGAGGCCAAAAGCTTTCAAATTCATTCCAAAATGTCTTAACCTCACTGCAATTAACAAATCTGTGTACTATCAATGTATGGTATCAACCATATCACATTTATCACAATTAGCACTATCAACGATATTCATCAGGTTCAAACGTTTTTTGTAAGGAACAAATCTATACAGCATGGAGAACTCCAGGGAGTAAAGCCTCGTTTCAACAGCAGATTTAAAAGGTAAAACCCAAATAAGATTCCAAGCAGATTCATCAAACTGAAAGATTTCCATCCATTTTTCCCTTTGACTTACAGTTGTGGTGGGTGGGATAAGATACATATATGTCGCTTTGCTGGGTAAAGATATCAGATCTGACACTGTAATATCTTGACTGCAGCCTTGAATTAACAATGATCTTTTCCACGCATACGGTATGGCATGACATAGGCTGTAATATTCCAAAAAGTTACATTTTAAACCATATTTAACACAAAAATCAGATGCAGTTAAAAACTGACATTGCGCACCGATAAGATCTTTAACTTTATTTATTCCCTTCAAGTACCAGTTATAATGAAACACTGGGTCACCACCAATTTGAATGCGTGGGTTAAACCACAACCATTCTTCCAATATGTCGGTTGCATGTTCAACGGTAAATTTCGATCTAAGTTCACTCCATGAAGATATTATATCCTTGTAAAAGAGCGGTAACTGCTTCATATCGGACGTATTCAAGCAACATCTGGTGTGAAATAGGTCTTCTATGGAGATATGTGGAAAGTAGGCCTGAAGACAAACCTTCCATACTTTATTTTCACCGTTGTATATTCTTTTCACATAACTAATCTGAAGAGACTGCACCTGCTTATCAAACAGTGGAAACTTTAGACCTCCATTATCAATTGGTTGAGAAATGACCTGCAACGTAATATTGGGCCTAGAGTCTTTCCATATGAATGAGGTAATTAGATTGTGAATCTGTTTAGTCAAGGGCGTAGGAATGTGTATATTTGTGACAATATATGCAAGTTGTGAAAGGGCTAGCGTTTTAACAATGAGAATCATACCAATAAGAGTTAAGTTTTGCATTTTCCACAAATTAAGGCATTTCTTCAGGCTTTCTAATTTGGACCCTAAGTTTAAATAAGCCATTTCAACCTCATCTGGACTAAATTTTATGCAAAGGGTAGAAAAGTTCTGGGAAGCCCATTTAACAGGTAAAGTACCTGACGATCGTCCTGCATTTGAGCCTATCCAAATGGCCTCAGTTTTGTCTAAGTTGCATTTCAGACCTGAGAAGGTAGCAAATTTGTCTAACAGCTTCAATAGCCTGTGCCCTGATGTCTCATCGGCGAGGAAGCATGTCATATCGTCTGCCAGCTGAGATAGTTTAGATGATACATTCTGATATTTTATGCCTCTGATACCCTTATCCCCCCTGATGGCGATCGCTAGATGTTCTATAACTAACACAAAGAGGAAGAGCGCTAACGGGCAACCCTGCCTTACGCTCCGTTCTAATTGAAACCCGTCAGAAGAATAACCGTTATTAAGAACGCTCCTGACGCTGCCACAATAGAAAGTTGAAACCCATCTGCGGAAATCCGGGCCGGAATTAAAGGCCTTCAGTGCCTCGTCCATATAACTCCATTCAATAGAATCGAAAGCTTTCTCAAAGTCGATCAGAAGGAGCAAGCCTGGGATCTTCTTAGCATTAGTCATATGCATTATATCCGAAATTTGCTCAATATTTTCCCCAATATATCTACCCTTTATGTATCCGGTTTGGTCAGAGTTGACAAGGATGGGAAGATGTGGTTGTAGCCGTTTGGCTATTGCCTTAGCGCCGATCTTGTAATCGGAATTTAATAGAGAGCTTGGGCTCCAGTTTTTAATGAGTATACGATCTTTTGATTTCTTAGGCAGAAGCGAGATTAAGCCTCGTTTTTGCTCCGTGGAGAGTTTGTTTTGTTCGAATGCATAATTTAGGCTATCAGTTACAAACTTGGAAATAAATCGCCAGAAAAATTTGTAGAACTCATAAGTCAGCCCGTCAGTGCCAGGGCTTTTGTTGTTCAAGCTCAAAGGTTGATTAATATACACCCCCCCCCCCCCCCCCACCGACTCCCCGGCAATCCCCCCCTCTCCCCTTCAGAATAATGCCATATCGTTGAACTGCCTTCATCCACCTTTAATTTTTCAACAACCTTGTCGGGAGCAACAGGACCCCTCCCCGCGGCGGCCCCTACCCCCCCTCCCCCCCCCCTATCCCACCCCCACTCCACCGCAGGTCGTCAGTCAGTCCCTACGCAACTCAAATATAAATAATAAACAATATGGATTCCGTATCGATGCCACTGCGTAGGAAAAAAGGGCATGATACCTCCAAATTCGGACTTAGTATCACCTAATTAGGACGTAGTATTCCCTAATTACGATCTAGAATCTCCTAATTAAGACTTAGTATATCGTAATCTGGACTTAGTATCTCCTAATAATAATATACGCATCATCTAATTAGGACATACGCATCTTCTAATTATGACATACGTGTGGTGTCCGTGGGTGGGTGTATGGACTCCCGTCCTTGCCCCACCCACGTACCCTTCCGGGTCCGCAGATATTGGCGTTCACATCGTAACACGTTGATTATTTCCAGCGATAAATTGTATTTTCTAAGTTACGAAAAGGTGACTGGTCTACACCACTCTCCTTGCTAGACCGCCCTTCACTATTCTCCCGTTTGGATCACGTAGGTGGCGACAGCACCGCCTGATCTGTGGCTCAGCCGAGCCATCCAATCAGGAGACAGAGGGCGGAGCTTGGCGAGCGGTGGCTGGAGGACCAGCCACCGCCACCGTGTATGGCACGCCCTTTGTATCGTCATTCGAGTCACCTATTTTCGCGACAAGAAACCTAGGTTCTTGCTCAAGAAACCCGGTTTCTTCGCCGAAAATCCCGGTTTCTCGACTCGAAACTAGGATTCTTGCCTGCAATGTCGGTTTTTAACACTAAAATTGGGGTTATAGCTAAAAACCTAGTTTCCAGAGCTATGACCATAGTTTTAGCGAGAAACCTAGTTTTTACAGCGCCGAATGTATCATAATGCCTATGTTTCTGGCTATACCCCCGATTTTAGCACTAAAGACCGGCTTTCCCGCCATGAATCGGCGAAAAAACCCGGTTTCTCGAACAATAAACTGTTTCTTGTCGAGAAACTAGTTTTTTTGAATTACGATACAAAAGGCTTGCCATAACCGCGTCCTGCACATGTCAGGCACGGACACTAGATACCCATCTCTTAATCTGGTCAAATTTTTTTTTTTTTCAAATTTTCAAGCTGTTGTACCACCAAATTACAGCTGCCAAGCGGCGAAAGCATCATTACCTGGAATAGCGCAAAGACTATTGTTCTTGGTGTCTAGATTTAGCTTATTCATATCATGTATGTGATGAACAAATATCCAGTCTTTATTAACATCATACTACTGATGCAGGAGGATGACTTTATAAACAGACATGATATAGCCACTCTAGCCCAATAAGTTTTGAATAAAATGTATCAATATATATATATTTTTAATTAACTGTATGAAGTTAGTTATTGTGCTACCACATCTTCAATCGTGTCCTTTGTATTCAGAAAAATATTTCTAACTAAATAATTTGTATCTACATTTGAATACATGCATACGGAAAAAAAACATGCACTGTATATGTTTTTCAAGTGAACAAACCCATAAAAATTGCAAAATATGTTGAATATGATTTATACATCCGTACAACGCAGTCGAAACGGTCAGCTAAATCTTTTATGAAATCAACTTATTAGCCTGCGTTAGAAACCTATAAACAAGTGTGATATTTTACGAATGGGGGGGGGGGAGTGTCTTTACTTTACTTTGATGTACTTCTCGTTGTGTTATTCTAATTACTTCTAAACTTAATTTCGACAACCCCAACTGGGTGTTCGTTCCGAATTCGGTCTTACGTTAACACGTTTTGGCGAAGGCACTGAGGCGAAACGAAGTGGTTAAAGTTTCAATGATTTATGTAAACACCCTTAAACCCAAATAAAGACAAGTCACAAAACTATTTCTACCTAAAAAAGTGCGACCGTCTCGCTCGCTGCCTCCCCGCTGACTCACCGCCCAGACCCAAGCCAAGCGGTGACATCACCGTTTCGGTTGCTATCGCGACGCTCGCGAGACTACACTCGGGGCCAAAAGCATGGGCACCCGAATACCACACTCCCCCCCCCCCCCCCCTTCAAAACGTTCGCCCTCGAACGAATATATCCAAATGGGGAAATAATCAAAAAAAAAATTTAAAAAAAAAAATGTAAGGCATAAGCCTAACTATGGTAAACCCAATTAAGACAATATATCGAATGACCTATAAACACAGTAATGACCACATATATTAACAGCCGAACACACGGCAGTAATAGAGTTCAATGGCAGCTGTGTGATGTTGTGGACGCTGTCTCATAGGCGGCATAGCCAAGCCCGGCAAAGTCCGTATCGCTCCGCGACGCAGAGATGTCACTGGGTCACCGAAGTGGCCGACCGCGCAGCGATTCCGTGCTGGCGCCCAGGCCTCGTCCCGAGGCCCGGCGGCACCGACGCCACCACATGGTCACGCCCAGCGCGCAGAGGATGCCCCGAAACAGTCACAACCGCCGGCTGGGCCGGTCCTGACACTAGCAAAGTTTAGTGTCGGCTGCCGCAGCAGCCAGGATGTCCACTGCTGTAGCGACCACAGGTGGCGACGTCGTCATGGACGTCGTCGCCATCCGGGCAGCCAGTGAGCGTCGCAGCTGCAGTAGCAGCCGCTGCTATCGCGGACGCCGATGCTGCCGCCGTTGTTGTCGCCGTTGTTGTCGCGGACGCCGATGCTGTCGCAGACGCCGAAGCTGTCGCGGACGCCGATGCTGTCGCGGACGCCGAAGCAGTCGCGGACGCCGAAGTTGTCGCGGACGCCGATGTTGTCGCGGACGCCGATGCTGTCTCGGACGCCGAAGCTGTCGCGGGCGCCGAAGTTGTCGCGGACGCCGATGTTGTCGCGGACGCCGATGCTGTCTCGGACGCCGAAGCTGTCGCGGGCGCCGATGCTGCCGCCGATGACGACGCCGTGTTGTCGCGCACGCCGATGCTGGCGGCGATAACGACGCCGTGTTGTCGCGCACGCCGATGCTGGCGGTGACGCCGCCGATGTCTGCCGCGGTCACCAATGATACCGGTTACGCCCATGATGCCGAGGACGCTGCTGATACGGTGGGCGCCCATGCCGCCGCTGACGCCGCGGACACCAATCAAACTGGTGTCGCTGCTGGTGTCCGGACCTTGAAGATTCCCGTAAGAGTCCGGCGGCTGTAGAGATGGCAGAGCGGCTAGAACGGCTCCCGCCCTAACGCAACAGGCACTATATAGCGCCCCGCTGGGGCTCCTTGCGGTCCCGTCACGGAGTCAGCCAGGCACCAAGGCAGCCGTTAGACGAGCGAGGTCATTGAGTCCATCTGTATTCAGATAACTTCACAACAGCAAGTGTATTCGGGTGATCATTACTTTCACGCTTTACACATAGGTCATCGTGTTGTACAAATATCAACCCCAAATTACTCAATAGACAGGCTGGAAATTGAACCACTAGCAATTCGACAAGCAAGGTCACCACTACTACCGCAAGCGGTTCAGTGGGTTCTACTAGACGTAAGCCTCCGACAGTCCGGTGGCAACAACAAGCATGTTGCGTTGTTTTAAACAATAGAATGAACCAGAATGAAAATGTAACATCCATACTCTGGACATAGAATTTAAACGATATGACATATAGTCAAACATGATACAGAGAAAAAAAATTATGCAATCGCATTAGTAATAATAATGACAGTAATGTAGTCAGTTTGTTGAAGAAAAATTTGGCTACTGAAAAGATCTCGACATATTGAAACATTAACATACAATAGCTAACGTACCGAGTAACCAGTCGACATGATGGCTATAATACCAGACCCGCCCCCTCATACCGCCTACCCAGATAACACACCAGCTCACACCGTGGATGTACTCCAAAGCCAGCCCAATACACCTGCCGGCAGTCATTTGTCTCGGTTACATCCCATACCAGGCCAACACCCTGTGGAGGCACACCGTGGTCGGCGGCTCGAGAGTACAGCTAAAAAAACGGAATATACTATTACGCCAGGCGCAACAGGCTCAAGACGACCTGAGGCAACCTGGCTGTAACGTAAACCGCCCTCTACTTCACAGTTGGGGATTGATGCTGGACGGCGTCACCGAAGTGATCTGCCTGGATCCAGAATGTCACCCAGTGCTTCAGAAACAGCTGAAAGGAAAAAAAAAAAAACAACCACCGCTTACACTGCGTGGAACCCATGGCACCAATATCCTGCCCCGCCCAACCACCTAACTGAATCCTGTGCCCCACTACACCGCCTGAACCATAAATTCCCAAGACCCTTACAACCAGAGCAACATCCACAGGTGTGACGCCCTACATATCTAGGCGTTGGGGGGGTCGACGTATCCTCGCCCCACGTCTGAGAGGAGGACCATCCTCACCATCCCCCACTGGGTCAAGACCCGTAGCATTCTCCTCTGGGGCCACCAGACTATCCATCATGTCATCTCCGGCCACCTCATCACCAGGAGTATCGTCTCCTCTCACCACCTCACCAGTGGTATCATCGTCTCGCACCACATCACGAGGCGTATCCTCTCCTCCCACATCATCACGAGGGGTACCCTCCCCTCTCACATTATCACGAGGGGTACCCTCCCCTCTCACATTATCACGAGGGGTACCCTCCCCTCTCACCACATCACGCGCAGGAGGGGCACCAGCCACGTCAGGAGTGTCACTGCTGGGCCCTGCTCCATTTCCATCCAGCCAGCTGGTCAGTGGCTCATCCGGATCGACCACATACTCCTTCAGGTGATCGACGTGCTCGATCACTGGCCTCTCAGTCGGCGACCGTTGAACGGTGGCATTGACGCCAGAGGGACGAGCGATCACCAGGAATGGGCCAGACCACCTGACACCACCCTTGACCTTGGCAGTGGCTGTGCAATAACGCCACACCCAGCTACCCACTGGGAAGGACACCGGCGTAGCACGCATATCGTACGCGGTTTTCTGGCGTGTGGCCGCCTTCCGGCTCTCACGACGAGCTATGCTGTGAGCTATCTCCATGGCATCACATAGCCACTCACAGTACTCTGTGACACACATCTGCCTCCTATCACTGGGTGGACCCTCCACCTGCAAGTCTAGTGGGAGCGTGACCTCATGGCCCAGCAGCATACGAAAGGGGGACACCCTAGTGCTGCGATGTTCCGTGGCACGGTACGCGCAGAGGGCATATGGAAGATGGTCTTCCCAGTCCTGCGGATGCAGTCTGGCATAGGTGAAAACCATGTCCTGGAGAGACCTGTTGAAGTTCTCCACAAGGCCATCTGATTGCGGCCTGTAAGGTGTGGTAAACGTTTTGTCAATCCGCATGATGCGGCAGATCTCCTTGAGAATCTTGTTGTCAAATTCTCGTCCCCGGTCTGAATGCAGCTGTCTGGGGCAGCCGAAACGGCAAAACACTTCCGTTACCAGCTTGTCAGCCACCGTCTGGGCTTCCTTGTTAGGAATGGGAAAACCCTCGACCCACTTTGTGAAGTAGTCCTCGACTACCAGCACATACTTGTTCCCACTTGCCGTGTCGGGCATAGGTCCTATCAGGTCCATAGCCAACCGTTCCCACGGTACACCAACAGGCATCTGTGTGAGAGGCGCTTTGTGAGGAACTGACGCTGGTTTCCGTTGACCACAGTCACGACACAAGGTCAGCCAGCGGCTCACATCAGCCGACATGCGTGGCCAATAAAAGCGCCTCTTCAGGGAAGCAAGTGACTTGCTGTGGCCCATGTGACCACCGATCCTATCGCAATGCACAGACAGAAATAACCTCCTCCGCATGGGCGGTGGGACTACCAGCTGTGTGATAGCCTGTGTGTCACAGCTCGCCTTCTCTTCACGGTACAGAATGTCATTCCGCACCCGCAGGCGATCCCATTGCTGCCAGAGACACTTGGTCGTGTAACTCTGATCTCTCACCTGAGCGAATGGTGGCCTGTGTGTACGGCTTTTCTTGCACTCCAGCATACAGGCCACACCCTCGTCTTCGCTCTGCCAGCGGCGAATGTCATCCAGAGTCACACCCGGGGCCCACTGTAGCATAGCTACTTCTGCCTCCAGGCCTCTATCACTCGCCTCTCCACTAGCAATTGGCAGTTGGGAATCGAACCTGTCACCTTCTGCAACGATCTCCATCACTGCAGATTCAGCACCGCAACCTATCAGAGGTCGGTCATCTTCCACCCTCTGTAGCGGTGACAGCTCAGAGGTGTCGCGTGAGGCGTCAGCTGCCAGACTCGCGTTAGCTACCCTCCTTGGTAAGCAGTCGACACACTCTGCACGCTTACAGGGTCTGGTCACCTTGCGCGACAACGCATCTGCATGGCCTATGGACGCACCGGGACGGTGAACAATGGTGAAGTCATACGTCCCCCGGGTGGTTAGCCAACGGGCCACCATACCTTCCGCGTCCTTGAAGTGCAAGAGCCAAGTCAGTGAGGCGTGGTCAGTTACGACAGTGAATGGTCGACCCCACAGGTAGTGTTTGAACTGTTTGATGAAGGTCACCACAGCCAACAACTCCCGGTGTGTTGTACAATAGCGGCTCTGCGCACGACTGAACGTTTTCGACGCATAGGCTATCACCTTCTCCCCATCAGGTTGCTGCTGGGCAACGACGCATCCCATGGCATCATTGCTGGCATCCGTGTAAAGGATGAAGGGATCCTCCCTAGTGGGGTAGGCCAGAATTGGCGACTCGCACAAAGCCTGCTGCAGAGCCCTAAAGGCTTCCTCCTTACGGTCCGACCATTCGAACGGAGCCTTCTTCCTTGTCATAGCTGTCAGGGGATTTGCCACCCTCGCAAAGCCGGGAATGAAACGCCTGTAATAAGACGCCAGCCCAAGGAAGCTCCGTACCTCTTTTACCGTGGTCGGTCGTGGCCAGTCCCGCACAGCGGAGACTTTAGCCGGGTCTGTCGAAATACCTGCCCGGGACACAATATGCCCCAGGTAGGGCACCTCAGTCTGAAACAGATTGCATTTCTTGGCCTTCATCTTCAGGCCAGCCTCTCTGAAGCGTTCCCACACAGTGGTCAGCCGATCTAGGGTCTCCTCAAAGGACTTGCCATATACGATGACGTCATCGAGGTATACCAGACAGCTCCGCCAGCACAGGCCTCTCAGTACCAATTCCATCAGCCTTTCAAAAAGCGCTGGGCTATTACACAAGCCGAAAGGCATCACCTTCCACTGGAAGAGGCCCTGTCTGGTGATGAAGGCTGTCTTCTCTTTGTCACGCTCATCCATGGCCACCTGCCAATACCCGGAGGCCAGATCCAGGGTGCAAAACCACTCGGAGCCAGCCAGTGCATCTAGAGTGTCGGTGATCAATGGTAACGGATATGCATCTTTTCGCGTCACATCATTGAGTTTACGGTAATCAACGCAAAAGCGTGTACTTCCGTCCTTTTTCTTCACAAGAACCACCGGACTGCTCCAGGAACTGGTGCTCGGCTCAATGACACCCTTATCAAGCATGGACTGGATCTCTCTGGCCTCGACCTCCTGCTGAGCCACAGGAAGGTGACGAGCGCGCTGACGAATCGGGTAAGCCTGACCCGTATCAATACGGTGCTTAACCAGATCGGTAGTCCCCCATGTGTCGTTGGTCTCCGAGAAGATGTCTGAGTACTCCCGGAGCAGTGACCGAACCCGGTTTTGCTGACCTACAGTCAACTCTGGAGACACCTCGGTTGCTAACTTCTCCAATGCAGGAGGCAAGTCTGCAGCATCAGATGCTGTCACCTGACGCGTGTCAATCACACCTTCCCCAGTGGCATCTGACTCAACCTGGGGCACCTCGATTACCTCACCGCTGGGCAGTGCTTGCAAAGTCCCCACTATGCCACCCTTGCGCAGGAAGATTGTCTCATCTGTGGGATTCATGAGCACCACAGGCACATGCCTAGTACCGCAGCCTACAAGGGACGCACCTGCCACTACCTGGGTTGCAGACATTAACCGCCCGCTAGGGGTCAACAAGGCGTCGCTACCCTTGGCATACTGCAACTTATTTTCTGCAATCCCTGTGACCACGACCTCAGTGGAAGGTGGGATGGCTACCGACTTCTCTAGTCGGACACGAGCCACCTGGTCCTGCTTGCCCTCCTGCGACAAGGCGAAGGTAAACTTACCTATCCTCAGGATTCCTTCCCGCATCGACATTTCGCAGTCCTGATCATGCAGGAAATCCAGGCCCAGTATCCCACCACGATCAGGCAAGTCGGCCACCACTACTTCTTGTGTCAGTCTCATCCCATTGAGGGAAAATTTGAGGGTAGTCTCTCCCAAGCTCTTCATTAAACCCCCAGCCGCATTGCGAAGCTGTGTTTTCAGAGGTTTAAGGGGAGGTCTCATGTCCGCTTGTATAGACATGTAAGTTTGGTTGTCTAGTAGCGACACAGCTGCACCCGTGTCAAGCAGCATAGGGCAACTCATCCCATACAACCTGGTATGCAGGACCCAACCTGCTACCGGTCTAACTCGGAGCACCCGAGGTCCCCCACCCTCGCTACGTGGCTCCCTGGCCCTGTCCTGCCCTTTGTCGCTACTACCCGGATTATCGTCACTTGTCACTGGGCTAGCTTTCCCTGGGGTGACACTAGCCCTAGTTAGTTTGGGGACCCAGAAGCCTGCTGTCTCGGCTGCTCCGACCGAGCGTTGTCAGTCTCACGGGGCGAGTAGTCTCCAGGTCTGCTCTCCATCTTAACCCGACATCCCAACCGGTAATGTCCAGTCTGGCCACAGCGGAAACAGCGATTCTCTCGCCGAAGCCGTTCACGCTCCCTGTCCCTGTCTGAGTCCCTGTCTCTGTCCCGCCTGTCCGTATAACGGTCAGGGGAGTATCGGCGTCTCCCAGAGGGGTAGTTCCGCTTGTCAGAAAAATGGGAGTGTGGAGACCTGGTCTGTCTGCTGGTGTGGCTGTCTCTGCTGCTTGGCCGTCGGTCAGCGTAATGGGTGTCACGGGTCCTGACATCACGGTAACTGTCATCCCGACGTGGCCGTCTCGAGTCTACCTGACCATCGATTGATCCACCATGACTGACTCTCTTTCCCCTACCCTGGGACCTCATGACCTCACTGAGGCATGAAATCAGCCCCTCCACATCATGTTCGGTCCCATCAGAGTCTTCATTATCCGGCTGTGACTCGTCAGTTGCAGCAGACGACCGGTAGATAGGGGCCGGCGCTGGTTTACTAACCCGCCCAAGTGGGGAAGCGAACTGATCGCTTCGGTCGGCCAGGTCTACCAGACGCTCTATGGGGACATCACCCTCCATGAACAACAGCCTGCGGGTGAAGTCGTCTGCTATCCCACCTACGAACTGTTCTCTGACCAGCGCTTGGCGACTGTACTCATCAGAGTGGGGATAGGCTTGTGTCGCCAAGATCTGGAGTTCGTTGGCAAACAACCGATACGGTTCTGTCTTGCTCTTCTTCCGTTGTCGGAATATTCGGACAGCAACATCACCAATGCACGGCTTGTACTGCCACAGCAGTGCAGAACGCAAGGACCAGTAATCATCATTGCCTTGGCGGACAACCAGTCTGTAGGCCTCACCTTGCAAACACAATTTCAGGTTTAGACCCCGCTGACCTGCTGTCCAGCAACACAGATTGGCTATTGTGTCGAACCGGCTTAAGAAGTCCTGCACCGTGCTGCTGTCAGTTGAACCGGAAAATGTCGGCAATTTGGGACACCTCTCCAGCCCAGCCTGCCACAAAACCTGTTTCAGATCTGCCGGACTTAAGGGGTTCACAGGCAAGCACTCCCCACCTGGCACTGGATGCCCTCTCGGTCCATGAACAAACCCACCAGGCTTGGGGAATACACCTCGCACTCCTTGGTAACCAGCCGGGCTGACACCTATATAGCCACCAGGGGAAATGCCCGCTGCTTCACAGCTGCCAGGCCCTGGCTGCCAGTGGCCTCTGTCAGCTGGGTTGGATGCAGACTCCGCTAAGCGAGAGTGATGCAGTTGCCCCTGATGGGGGTTGCCAGCGAACGGCACAGCGCTTGGGGGCCCATAACCCACCCCCTCTGGCCTGTAACCATCCCATCTAACGCTTTGAGTTCGATTGCTGACACCCTGAGGTGTTGTCACATCAGCAGTAACATTGGGAAAACCCGGGGTAGCCTGCTCACCGAACACGGTGTCATGGGCGCGGCCATCTTGCATTCCCCTTATGACACCAACCCGCTGAGAATCCCGCGCGAACTCGCTTTTGGCGGGACGCGCACTCCTGAGCCAATCAGGGGCCGGCATTTCGGTCACGTGATCGCCCGGCCGATTTGGGGAAGAAGGCCGAGCCGCCATCTTAGAATTGTGCAACAAAATTTGAGGCGCACCCCTGGCTGAACTGTCCTCGCCTACCTGAGCCTCGACAGGTCCCAAATCATATTCCTCGCGCTTTTCTGACTGAATCCCCACATGGTCACGTATCCCACGGCCTAAATTTCCAACCCTCTCTCCGTGAACGGGGAAGTCTGTATCGTCCTCACTCAACCAACTTTCTAACCTAGCCATGAAGCCTAACCCACGGCGTTCCGCCATGTTGCCACTTGTTGCTCAACCACGTGAAAAGACCGCTGGTTCACGGCACCAAATGTGATATTTTACGAATGGGGGGGGGAGTGTCTTTACTTTACTTTGATGTACTTCTCGTTGTGTTATTCTAATTACTTCTAAACTTAATTTCGACAACCCCAACTGGGTGTTCGTTCCGAATTCGGTCTTACGTTAACACGTGGTGGCGAAGGCACTGAGGCGAAACGAAGTGGTTAAAGTTTCAATGATTTATTTAAACACCCTTAAACCCAAATAAAGACAAGTCACGAACTCCGTTATCGGTGTCACTTACCTGGCAGCAATTGGTAGAACTGCTGCCAGCCCCTTGCTCCGCAAAGCGGTTATCCAGGAACTCAAAACTATTTCTACCTAAAAAAGTGCGACCATCTCGCTCGCTGCCTCCCCGCTGACTCACCGCCCAGACCCAAGCCAAGCGGTGACATCACCGGTTCGGTTGCTATCGCGACGCTCGCGAGACTACACTCGGGGCCAAAAGCATGGGCACCCGAATACCACACAAGTACTATTTAAATAAAATTGCATGAATTTGCAAATGGCATGCACAATGTTTGTTGTCGCAATTTTACCTAATATAGAAAGAAGTTGATCCTATTGCACCATAATGTCCAAACAGTATGGTCGAGGCACTCGTAGATGTACGAAGGCACCTGCAAAGTACATTTTGTTATTGAAAGGTACGAAGGTTTAATGAAACACGATTTACGGACCACACGTTTCGTACATACATACATACATACATACATCTGATACAGCTGTATAATCAGGCTTGAAGCCTATCAGCTGGTCGTGGCTTTAAACCAACGCTTTTACATATATAATCAGTGCAAAACATAACGCAGGACTGGAGGATTCATCAATTTACTGAGGAGGGAAAATACAAGTCTTGGGTGTAGAGGTGTTGTTGCCAGACTGTGTCCAACCTTCCCTTGAAACAATTCAGTGAGGGGGCCGTTACTACATTGTCCGGTAGGGAGTTCCAGGTTTCGGTTACTCGAAGGGAAAAAAAGTGTTGGCGCAATGCCGTCCTGCATGCCTCCTTCTCTAGCTTTAGGCTGTGTCCCCTTGTGTTGCTATCACCCTGTAACTTGAGCGGGCAGTTTGTTTGGTATTTCCCATGGAGATATTTCCACACCTCTATCATATCCCCTCTGGCTCTCCTGTATGCCATAC
Organism: Arenicola marina; assembly: GCA_964019135.1. Classification (NCBI taxonomy): domain Eukaryota; kingdom Metazoa; phylum Annelida; class Polychaeta; family Arenicolidae; genus Arenicola; species Arenicola marina. The sequence goes on along the minus strand of OZ025250.1, from coordinate 20,165,990 downwards.
TTGGCAATTTTAGGTCTTTTAGTCTCTCCTCGTATGTTTTTTCTCGCAAGTCGGCCAGAAGCCTTGTGGCTCGCCTTTGAACTCCCTCAATAAGTTTCCGATCTTGAATTAGCATTGGGGACCAGACGGAAACCGAGTACTCAAGATGCGGTCTCACTAGGGATGTGTACAATAGTTTCAGAGACTGCGTGTCCAGGTACTCATAAGAACGTCTGATTAGGCCTAACAAGCGATTGGCTTTATTGACCTGTAACTCAGTGTGGTGGGAGAATTTCAGTGCGGGGTCAAAATGCACACCCAGATCTTTCTCAAGGTTTGTTGTTTCGAGGGTAACCTCTCCTGCTGCTGATCCCATCTTGTAGGTTGCCTGCCGGTTGGCTCTGCCCAAATGCATAACTTTGCACTTGCCAGCATTGAACTTCAACTGCCACGAGGCGGACCAGTCAGACATATTATCAAGGTCATTTTGCAGGCACCTCTGATCGTCCTCACTAGCAACTGTTCGATATACCTTTGTATCGTCTGCGAACATGGAGCAACTGGATTCAACTGATTCTTGTAAGTCGTTTATGAAGCAGACGAAGAGAGCCGGACCGAGTACACTACCTTGTGGAATTCCACTCAGTACCTGTGCCGATGGAGACAAGCTCCCTGATAAGGACACTCTCTGACTACGGCTACTTAGGAAGCTGCCTAACCACCTTAATACATTGCCAGTCACCCCGTAGCCCTGCAGTTTTCTTAGTAATCGGCAATGTGGTACTGTGTCAAATGCCTTTGCAAAGTCTAAATAAATGGCGTCAACCGGCAGGCCCTTGTCTGTGGCTATGGTATAGTCGTTAAGGACAGACAACAGGTTCGTGGTGCAGGACCTCCCATTGATGAAGCCATGCTGGCATTCCGTCAGCAGGGAGTTGCTCTTCATGTGTGCTATGATTGCATTCCTCACGATCTTCTCTAAAACCTTGCACACAACGCTTGTCAGACTGACTGGTCTATAGTTGTCAGGGAGCTGTTTTTTGCCTTTCTTGAAGATGGGTGTCACATTGGCCTCTTTCCATATGGTGGGAATTTCCCCTGTTCTCATAGACAGTGTGAAGATATGTACAAGTGGCTTGCTTATTACGTCCGCCAATTCGTATAACAGTCGTGGATGCAATCCATCACGACCTGGCGACTTGTTTGGGTTTAGGTCTACTAGTTCTTTATGTACTACAGACTCTGTGATATCGACGATGCTTAATTGGGAGCGTACCTTTGATAGTTTAATGGGTGGTAGAGTAGACATATCCTCTGTTGTGAAAACACTGCTAAAGAAATTGTTCAACAGTTTTGCTCTGTCGGCACTTGAAGTTGCTTCACTTCCATCAGGTTTGACGAGATTAGCGATACTATCTTTGGTTCTTAATTTGCTTCTTGCGTATGCAAAGAAGGCCTTGGGGTTAGTTTTTGCTTCTGACGCTACTCGTTTTTCAAAGGCTATTTTAGCCTGCCGACAAGCCCATTTGGACTGGTTTCTCGCCCTGGCATATTTCTGGTAGTCGGATCCATCTTTGGTTTCCAAGTACCTACGAAACGCCGCCTGTTTCCTTTTTACTTTGGACAGCGACTCTGCATTTGCCCAGGGGGCTTTTCTATGCTTGCCTGTATTACTCTTTTGCAGGGGGATGAATGTCGGCATTGTTTGCATTATGACGTCAATAAACTTGTCCCATGATCCCTGCACGCCCTCGTTACCAAGAAGGAGCTCCCAGTCTATCTTGTTGAGCTCCTCCCTCATTCCGACGTAGTCACCTTTGGCAATTTGATACTTTACTCTAGTATCTGGTTTAGGGCTGCTGTAGGACAACAAGTTAAATGTGATGGTGACATGGTGGCTCTTTCCTAGGGGAGCGAGGTACTCTAGTCCCTCCGCCATATTTTCCTCGTTGGTGAACACTAGGTCAAGGGTATTTGGCTTAGTGTTTGGGCGGAAATGAGTAGGCTCAGTCACATGCTGATAAAGGAACGCATCCCTGACCATATCTAGGAAGGCCCCTGATTGTGTCCCATTTCCGTCGGATGAGGAGTTATCACCCCAGTCGATCCCGGGCATATTGAAGTCACCCATTATCAGTATGTGCGAAGCTGTGGTTGTGTTGCAGATTTGGGTTATCGCTTCAAGCAACTTTCTGTTGTTAGTGTCTGAGCTGTTCGGTGACCTGTATACCCCACCAAGCAAGAGTCTATCTCTTTCATTTAGTTTTATCTCACACCAGATACTTTCATCAAAATCTGCTTGCTCCTGTTCTTTGCTAAGTGTTGCCCCTAGTTCTAATAGTGTGTAGATTGCGACCCCTCTTTTGGCATTATGTAGGTTGCTCATACACTCATAGCCATCAAGCTTCAGCTCGACTGGTTGTACTGGGTGTTTACAATTCTTGGGCATAATCTCAGTCAGGCAAATGACATCTGGTGTGTGCTGTGATATTAAGTGTGATAGCTCAGTGCGTTTATTTAACAGGTTATCTACATTTGTATATACAGTCTTCAGTTTTCTTCCATCTAATCTCTCGGTTCTTTTGTTTCCTTCTCCTGTGACAGAATTTGCTGCCTCCTCATGAGATTCACTAATCTGTCTCCTCTGAGACTCCACTTGGCCTGCTCTCCCTTTTCTATTGACTCTGCCTGCCGCCTGTCCCGTTCCACTAAGAGTTCTCTCCGGTGCGCCCTCTCTAAAGGGGTTAGGTCTGGTTTTATGCTAATCCTGGAGTATACCTCTTCAGCATCTGCAAGTTTTTTTGCAGATTTCAGAATCATTTCCTGCTCCATTCTACTTGCAAGAGTGATTTTCAATGGTCTTGTTGTATCTTCTGTAGTCTTGCCAAGCCTGATTGCTTGTTTGATGTTGACCTCCACCTGTAGTTTGTCCTGACATAAATAGTCTAATCTCTCAAGGTCATCTGCTTTTCTGTCCTCAATGTCACTCTTGTCACTCTCTTCAACCCCAAATATCATAACATTGTTTAGTCTCTTTTCTCTTTCCATTATTTCCTTTATCGCTGAATCAGCACTGGTAGCTGAGCTATTCTCAATGTTTTTGTCTAGTTCTTTATTAGTAAGCTCTTGATGTGCTATGTGTGTGGCTAGCTCAGATTCTACTGTGGTTACTGTCTCTTCAACCTTTTTCATTCTCTCATTCATCTCCTCCCGGAGGGCATCAACATACTCTTTACATTTGGTTTCAATGAGGTTGCTAGTTTTAACGGCCTGCACTGCTTCCTCATTACAAGAATTGCAGTATCAGTGAATCATGGAATTGGGTTCAGACAGGACTTGGTATGTTGCATCTGACATTCCTGAACATTTGAAGCAGACCCATCCTTCGCATCTCTCACATTCCACAAGTTTGTCCCCTTCCTCTGTGAAAACCTGTTGACAGAAAATGCATGCTGTTGTTTCTTGCCCCTTATGCTCTGGTTGGTGTTTTTTCTTACCCGCAGGCCCTTCACTTTTCTTACGGAGACCGCTGGTTGAGCTTGATCTGGACCCTGGTCGAGTTTCCTTATTTTTTGTTGAAGCCATTGGTTCTTAGACTTAGTGAGTTTCTCCGAGAACTAATGTGCAATGTACAGACAATTTTTTTTTATACCCCACTAGAGATCTAACTGTACTGAGAAAATGTCGCCCAGAGCCTGTTCTCTCTATAGAAGTGAAGGATCTTCGCCCCCTGGTCGATCGGGGTACAACAGTTGTCTGCCAAGAGACCGTGTTAGTAACAGCCAAAGTGATAGCGTGCTCCTACAGAGTCCTAATAGTAACCCCAAGGCTTCAACAAGAGAGATAATGGTCAGCAAGAGAGACACAGGTCACAAAAAGGTGGATTACTAACAATTCCAGTAGATTATACAGCTGCTACAATTTACAGAAATGTCAGGTTCCAAATGTCACAGCAGATTTCGACTCAACTGGCACCAGCTTTGTTTACTTCCGGTGATCGACCTACCGTGAAGCGTACGTGGCAGCCACAGGACTCGTCAGTTCAACTTAGGTTATTGCACATTATACTAGTTCTGCCATTTAATCATTTGCACCAATCATTCCCCCGGATCTTATTTCACTACTGGAACCCTGATTACACTCCTGAATTAGCATAAAATCTTTTAGGTGCCGAATATCTTGGCCTGCAAAAACCTAGACACCTCCAGCCTCGCGCATGCGCAATCCAATTTTTTTTCCATACGAACATACGTAAACGTCCGTGTGCTTTGTGAAACTGGCCCCAGATCCGGTACACACCCATCCCGCACCCATTCACTATCCAGTGTGACTAAGGTATGTCCGTGCAAATGCACATGGTTGGTTGTATATTCAGGACGCTTTAACCACTTTTGGTCATATTGCATCAATGGAAAAAGTAAGGGAGAGTGGAGCCTTGTCTCCGGGAGAAACCACCTAGGAATACTCTTTGCGGAGGACATGCGATCTTTATCTTGCGACCACACAGACATGGCCACAGCGGGGCTCGAACTAACGATCCACGTGCCGTTAAGCTCTCGGGGGGCCAGAGCGCTGAATGCTAGCGTACTGAGCTATCGGGCCGTCCCCACGAATGCATATCACATGGCTTCTCGCGTATTCTATTTCCGGTCTCTGTCCTTTGGGGACCGACACAAAAACACGTGCTCTTAGAGCGAGTGCGCACCACGCTGGTGCCTTACTGTAGCTGCGTGACGCACGTTTGAGTGTTGGGAACCGGCCGGCTGCGCCGAAACTATCGATTGGGTGTGAAACTATTTTTGCTTTGGTCCATTAAATCATAATATAGTAAAAGCTAAGCCATTTAGCTCTCCGTTCGATAAGACCGTTGGAAGCGTTGTATTTTGAGACAAATCATCAATGTTTACATTTCCGCGACAAACAGAGCACCATTGTCTTCGCCTTGTCAGTCCATATAAGGCGCGTTGTTACGTAACCATAGATACCGCGCGCAGACATGCGAGTCATGATGATTATTACGTAATACGACATGGAAAGCCCCGCGCAGCACATTAGATCGCTTGGCACTGCCAGTCACATATGAGAAAACCGCATTTTGGTATTATCAACTGTCTAACCGTTCATATATTATATAAAGTTACTCGGATGGTTATAATTATGATATGCACATAACTTCAGTTTTTAGTTGTGCATCTAGGGACAGTTTTAGCCAATCTAATGTGTGAAGCGAGTGAAGGCAAACGACCGGAAGGTAGGCAGCACGTACAGGCCGTTGATGCTAGGCATTGATGTAGAGCATACGTACTCATGTCTCGCGGAGTCTCGAAAAGATCCCGTAGTTTCAACCAGGAATCAATACAATACAACATAGCATACAACAGAAAAAAAAAAAAAAAAAAAAAAAAAAAAAAAAAAATCCCTGGTCAAGGAGACCACCATTATGACAGAGTCAGTGACTGTACACCCCCTATAGACCGACCCTGGCTCCGCGCTGAGCACCACCCACTGACCTTTCTGACTGCCCCCCGCCCCCCAACTTCCCCCTCGTGCGCTATCGCCACCTCTTCAACCCCTCTACCCACTCCACGACCCCGACCCCTCTTCCGCCTTACTTCATAACGTCACACGCCATACGCCAAGTTGACTGTCGGGTCATATGACACCCCTTGATCTTGGCGTTATGAGGCCCTTCAAAACCACTCACTGCCCTTATTCCTGTCAATCATATTAGGGCGAGTCCCATTCTGCCGAGAAAGGAAGAGTATGGTTGCCATACGGCAAAACATCTATAAATTTGAGGAATGAAACGTGCTTCATGTATTTGCACTGTGCATTCATGGTGCTAGAATTTTAATTGATGCATCTGAAACATTGAAAAAAAGAAGGACAAATTATCCCGAGGGAAGTTTATATGATACGTCTGTGCCGATGCCGCTGTCGACACGGGTCTAAGTAACTATATAGGCTGCGTTCGCGCGGCACACACCGGACGCAGTGGCGGATCTAGTGGGGGGGGGGGGGGGGGGGTAGGGAACCCTTGGAAACCAGAACATACCACATACATGTTAACATACATGTTAAAGTCCAAAGTCTTCAGAGAGCAACCCCCCCCCCCTTCTTGGGAAATTGAACATATACTGTTAAAATCGGCTTCTCCGAGCACGCCCTTGCCTCCCCCCCCCCCCCCCACCCCCTCGGTCGAAAGTTTTTCAGAGAGCAACCCCCCTCCTTGGCAAATTCTTAGATTCGCCCGTGCGGACGCCACTGGACAAAACTGGTGTGGACTCTCCTAGCGCGAACGGATGAGAGTAACCTAGATTGGAAACCCGGGTCGCGCTCTTTGTGCTCCTGCCCATGAAGTGGGGCACCTAATGTCGTCACGGAACAAGATGGCGGAGGGCGACTGTTCTGTGGACCGAACATAATAAGCTTTGCGTGTATTGGTGCATGATGTCAAAAACTAAATTTACCTTCTCCACATCCGCTATGATACCGTAGACTTCCAGGCGAATGACTGAACGCGCAAGAATATAGCGTGACCAACCGTTTTTGCCTAATTAGGTCAGGTCATGCTCTGACCTATATTTAAAATATGTGTAGACCCTAAATCAAATGCTGGGTCTCGTTGTAGGCTGAAGGCTACCATTGTTTAAAAAACGTAAACAACGGGACGCGCTTGACCTATTTGCTCAGTTCATTAATTACTTAATCCACAACATTCCTTGTTTATCTTACGTAATGAAATATGACTGAGTTCCGTATGCGCCATAGCGTACTTGATGTCTATATAATAGTGGGGCACATGCAACGTTTGATGCACAGCTGCCTAACGTGTTGTTTGTGCACCTTGCTCTCTCGCTGCCACCTACCTGGGTGTATTGGCGATCGGCAAGTCCCACGGTCATTATGATGACGCAAAGATTACACACAGCACAAACACTTTCCAGCGGACTTTGCCAACTATCTATATACATAACAATTATAATAGTAAACACAAATATAACGTGAGACATACAAACTTGTGTATCGGAATGTTCACGGTCTATTTTTGAAACGATTTGATTTAATCGTCTTAAGTGAAACTTGGGCAAAATGTCGACGATCGCCTCACAGACCACACGGATACTCTATGCATGGCACAAAGAAGGGCGAAGTGCGGCGTATCTCCCGGAGTACTGTCTGTGTGTGTGAGTAAGAGATTAAGTAAAAAATTGTCGCTTGAACCGATTATTCAGTGTAAAATGCTATAATTGTGTGTTCATACATTCCAAGTGATAGCTCCACTTTTTATAACAGGGATAAAGTCGATGGTGTAATGGAGTTCGAACGATATCTAGCAGATGTGTTATGTGAAAATTTCGAATATCATGTGATTATAACAGGTAATTTTAACACGCACTAGGGATGAGTCGCATTTCTTCCCCGACGGTGATTTGAATTTAATCCTACTGCATAGTGGTTTAGTGGCGACACGTTTCATATACTGCGTAAGTCGAGATATAACAAAACTAAGGTTAGTGAAAGTCATTGAATTCAGGAAATATATCTATATCTATATCGCCAGTCACTTCATAAGTGAAACATGCCTTTGCAATTTTTGTCTTCGTAGGTCATTACCTTCGTGAAATATTATGAGCTATAAGCTTCAATTCTCAGCGGATGCAGCTGCTCGCTTGGTAGTAACTAACATGGACTATTATAATACATAATGTGGGTAAGGGGGTGTAAGCCCATGCAGCCTTGAATGGTTTCATGCCAACGTTCATCAAATGATTGAGGATTCAGTAATGGACAATACAAACCTGAGAAAGCATTACACGCCCGAGGCAAGCGTTGATAATGGATTACAGCCACTAAGCTTGAAGGATACCAACAATGAGCCTTATCGCTTCAGTGGCTGTTCGCTCTCAGTGAGTATTGCCTGAACCAACCACCAGGTCAGCCGGATAACTACAAACGACAGGTGGTAAGAATACGATAACACACACATTCATATAACCAGCAGGAGTCGTTATCTTGAAGCTGGTCATTTATCGATTATGATTTCAAAAGTAAAAAAGCGGCAAAGATGTGTGGATTGTTGATGAGAGCGAGCCGTGCTGAATATTAGGGTTAGGGTTAGGGTTAGATGATGCGGTAAACAAGAGAGCCGTGCTGAAAAACATGAGGTGCCCCAGTCTGGCCAAAGTATGCGGCTGACCAAACATGGCTTGTTATTTAATTGCGTACAATAAGTGTGTTTTCATAGACCCGCAGGACCTCAGTTTTGCTACGCTGACGAAGGCGTTTATAGTGATATCCTGACATAAAACTGTAAACTTTAACTAAAACAAATTCTTATTAGTTCATCTTCTCTAAACAAAGTTAACGCTGAGCTAACCAAAATCGTGGCCCAAACATTTTAATGTGTCATTGCACACAAGCTATACGTTTGGCAGACCGTTCAGTGAACGTTAGCGCACAAGTTATTTTATTTTATTTTCATGATTATTTTTTTTTTTTTTTTTTTATTCCTTCAGCAACGAGAGCTACATACATATATAAATATAGGCAATGCAATTATAGGTCGAGGCCGATAACATAAACAATTATTGATTACTCAAATATGGCAATGTTGAAATAAGGTCTGCGAATATCGTATTAATATGTGCCGGAATATTACATAAAATTATATAATTACATTACAAGATTATATTTTCTCACACAATGCAATATATCTGGATGATTTTCCTGTAAGGATGTCAGCATGATGCTCCATTTGCACCTGTTTCTTGATGAAATATTTACATAATTCGAAATTTAACAGCTTACTCTCCGATAATCTACTTTTGTAGATGTACCATTTAGCCATTACCACAATGAAATTTATACTCAGTACAATAGATCCTTTATCACCATAAATACCACACAAGACGTCTACTATTGATAGACTCACATGAACAGGTTGTAAATTGTATTTTCATGATTATCATGATTATCACCTTTTTCATTATGATTTTCATGAGGTTTCCAACGTCGTCATCTAAGCAGTTATAGGCCACCTCTGCACAAATTGCAATTGCTAAGGACGTTTCATCACCTCAGTAAAAGTTACAGAATTAGACCGCAGAATATGCAGTAGAATACGAAACAAATACAATTGTCAAGTTTGTGGCACAGATTTGCAGCTGATTTCTGCAAACGTTTGACAAAAATATCCTTGATTCTTGATTAATGGCATATTGATATGGATATCCTTCGTCTGGTGAACGACCTGGAGATTTGGAGATGGAACTACATGCGCGGTAGCCATGTAACACATATTACAGGGCTGAGTGAGAGCCAGGAAACAAATCGATAGATATTTCTTACCCATTTCTCTGAACTGATGTGCTGTTTTTTCAAATGTTAGTCCAATCTGAACATTAAATCATATTCTTACAACATATGACCTAACTTGTTATTTAAATATAGCAGACAACATTGTTTTGACAGTTGTTATTGCCCCGGATGCTAATGCTAAGCCTTAAGTTAATTTTGTACTGTATGTCTTATTCATTCAAACCTAGGTCATGTTGGAAAAGTCCGATGCCTCAATTGGCCGAGAAAAAAAAGGTTGCAATTGTTGCAAGATTTGGCATATGTTTATTACATGCTGACTTGAATTTTATACAGAAAGCCATTTTTTTTATATAAAACAGTAAATTGTTACTTATATTGCAGACGTTTTGATGTTTTCAGACTATCAGTGGCAACTATATAAGTGAAGTTATAACCAGCTCTATTTCACTCTTTCCGTTTCTTTGTCAGGCATATCAGCTCCTTATGACACTGGTACAGGTCAAGGGGATACCCACATGCACAGGTGATATATTTGGTTTCAACATACATACCATAATTTTAAACAAAATGACAGAGGGTGTGTAGTGAATCACAAGTTACCGTAACTTTTTTGGGAGCCTTTGACTTTGGCTCTAACGTGTCCTAAACTTTCCATGTGTTTGTGCCGAAAGCAGCATATACATTTGGCAAATTAAAACTGCTTATACAATTTTTTACATGCAGCATTACGATTCTGGACATCTTTGGGGCAAATGTCCTGGATTCATCATTTGATCACATGATTATTTACTATATCAGAAAAAAATGTGTTATCATGTGTTAACAGATAAACAATAAATGCAATAAATCCCGTTGAATGATCTAGCCACACTTTCATACCGAAGATATATTGGTTTGGGCCCAAACGAGGGGTTTTATTTTGCAACAAGGTCACTCTATACCACCAAAAAATGTGCAAAGTATTTAATGTAAGCATCTTGCCCTGTTTGTTATGGTAATTGCAGACGGATAGGCCATCCATGTTATGGATATAGTCAATACAGACCAATAGCAAATAACAAGGCATCAAATGGATCTAGGAATTATGATGCGCAATCAGTACTGTAATATAGCCAGTCTAAATAAACAGTATTCTGAATGTACAGATTCGGGTCCTTCCTTCCTAGAGTCTATCCTTTAATTATTGGTTCCTTCTTCAAGATTGGACTAACTACCCTCATCTATGCATTGAGGTAAAATGTCACTGTTGACTTGCCAATGACCATGAGAATTGCCATTGAGACTGGTACCGGGAAATAACAGTGGATCGGCACATATAGTATTGATTATCACCTGCGGTATCTAATTGAAGCAGTCCATTTGTAATGCACTGGAACTAAAGGGCAAGATTTTAAATATTTATTGCATATATAAAAATGAGACTGCTAACTATTATTCAAAGATCAGTAGTTTAGTTAAGGAAGAAAAGAGAGGTGTGTTAAATTGACTACACAAGGTAGGCCTAATTTTCTAATTCTAATTCTAATTTGAATTGACATATTTTCTGTTATTTCCAGTTCGATGTATTTATGAAATGAAAGTTGAAATCAGGAGCATGATGCTTGTGCATGCTGTTTTTATAGATTAAGTCTTTCAATATTATTTTAAATTGTAATGGTATTTAGGTTGTACACATAACAAAGGTGCAAATATATTTATCTAAAATAACGTAACCGTAAACCGTAGCAAAGGCTCAACAGGGCAGATGTATTGATATTATTGCCATGTCTAGGTTTAATAAAACATCGAACGTTGAACGTTTGCTGGTCGTCGGCGTTTGCTGGTCGTCGGCGTTTGCTGGTCGTCGGCACTGGTTAGAATAACGCTATATTATATAGAATTCGCATGCAACCCAGAACTACAAGCACCGGAAGAACTAAGGTCACCACAATACTGCAAATTTAAACAATTGAAGACTCTAAATATAATCTCAGTTTTTCATAATGTATATCTTTTCATACTAATGGTCCAAAAATGGTCATTAATATATGTTTTTTTAGATGCCGAATCTACCTTTTATAATGCATGCCCCATTGACGCATATCTTCTCTTTTTAAATAATGTAATAACTATTACACTAAACCCACGTAGTCGCCCGTATGCAAAACACGCAGTCAGTTTTATTGAGGATATAGCAGAAATAGCCACTCAGGCAAATAAGGTATAGTTAGGTATATACATTTGTGCCGCCCAAATGACCCTTTTTTGCCTTTTCTCTCTCAATCCTCGGAACAGAAACATTTGAGACTGAAGTTGTATCAACACAGCTCTTGACTTTGTATTCCAGTTGATATGGAACGTATTCCAATAATTAACCTCCAGATGCAAAGCTATAAACTGTCAGTGTCTATTTTGGATGCCTTGTTTAACTAAAAATGTCTCTCTCAATGTCCACAAAATGTCGCACTTTTCCCTCACTCTCCATATGCTCCCTATAGACTGGGCGGCACACCCCCACCACGGTACTATTGTAGAGCCTCCCCCCTCCCCCTGTTCTCCATTAGGGGCATGACGTCACACATATAGCGCGCAGGCGCGGACGCAACAGGAAGGATAGACGTTTCAGGACCAGCGATTAATAATCATAGAGTTTAATGGCCGTCTCGCACAGCCTGTTCACCTCCTCCTGCGCAATCCGCGGTAACTCCGTCTTCCACCTGTAAGGTATATCCTTGGAGACCCGTGCCGTGCCGTAGGGTTCGTTTGAGGCTTTCACTGTGTTGGCGGCCAACCAATCCAGAAGATGAGCGTGCGGCTCTACACGCAGGAAGGAATACACTTGTTGGGCGGTCTGGTTCGGCTGGAGAGCCAAGTCCTCAAAGCGGACCATCAGGACGCGATCCGGATGCGAGAGGCGCAGCTTCTGGAACACATGGTAATTATCTTCCAGCGTTCGGCAAATCATCGGAGTGTCGCGCTTGAGATAGGAGAAGGTTCTGTGGATCTTGTATCTGGAGTGAACAATCCCGCGCGGATCCCTAACGTAATAGATCAATTTGGCACGCGGATGGAGCTCCAGAAAATTGGTTAACATATACAGGCCAATCCGGATGACCTTAGTGGCGATTATGGAAGCATTGGTGCAGGCGCTGGTGAGTTTTTGCTTGCAGAGGGCCATGTCAGACATGCCTCGCCGCCTGCTGCAATTGGCGGCTCCTATGACCTGCCGGTTAAACACTGTTCTGACCGTGAACGGATCACTAATGAGAAAGTCTGGCACTTGACTGAAGTTACAACCGAAGAGGGATGAAATTTCTCCAACCACTTCTCGCTGGTAGGTTTCGGGTAAATACCTGAAGCAAGGCAAACAGGGACACATTTAATAATGTCATCCATTCATGCAATTGTGTTAGAAGAGCCTGTTTCATAGGCCTTTCCGTTGAACATGCTCCTCTCACTAGAATTATCAACGATTTGTGTATTAAGCAAAGAACATGTGACGCGCGAGTGGTGGCGTTTTAATTTAATGTCAACGGACCTCACCGAAGTCCAATCAATCGTAAGAGCTATTGTCTTAGGTTTGGACTGCTCAAACTTTAGGTCGATCTCACTCAACAAATGTTGTGTAAAGTCGTGTCATTGAATATCAATAGTGATAGAGATCTTCCGTTATTTCAACGGGTTTTCAACGGGTATGTGTAACTCAAACAGTCAACCGCTCGTCATTATTAAACGGTAAGCTTCTCATGTCGACACCGACGGGAATTCACGTTGTCGTCCTAAAATCGTAACTAGATACGGTCAACTAAAAATGGCGGAAACTGACAGCAACGTTATGAGGCTGCTATTGTCAAAACGAGATAACTATCATTGCTCTAATTACATCGCAGTAACGTCATGTACAAATCTATGATGTTGCCCGTAACTGAAATTGGGGGCTGACCGTAACTCGGGTAGCTGACAAAACTCAGATACGGTCAAGACCGTAAATACGTTATAATTCTCTACAAGTGCAACTCATGGTACTAAAAACTGAAGTAAAACAAACTTTAAGGGAAGTTACATCGAAAGGACATCACAGATGACTACGCAATGACGTATTTCTCATGATTTTAACGTGACTTGACAGTTTACCTGACATACCTTCCGCCATCTTGAATTGACCGTATCTGCAGTTACGGACCGCAGTCTTTTTCTTAGTTTGGCTTTTCTGCTGGCCGATTGACTCAACTTTTGATGATTTTTTTAAACGTGTGTTTTTTTCTGGTAATCGAAATCAGAAATTATTTTTTCCAGGTATGACAGACGCCAATATGTCTGTCTACGCGTCACGCCCCATCATATAGTGGGTTTTCGTGCATACTTACTCTAAGGAGGCGTTGTTGACTCCGTATGAATCGCCTTCGCCAAACAAGTGAAGTGATGGTTTCCGGCGTACATACAGCCCACGGAGCGGTTCGAACCAGTATTCGCAGCTGGGATTCTGGTTGAATAGTTCCCCAAAGAAACTGGAACCTCCCCTGTAAAAGGTCACCAGCAGTACCTGGATCTGACCAGAATCCGAATCCAGGGCTTGTGACAGGGAGCTCTGATTTCGCTGCCAGAGCGGCGAACGGGACGCCCCGCCGTTAGACACGTTTGGAATGTTTACACTTATTGGAAATTCTGGACTGATGACTGATGAAGCGTTGTCATGGTAGCGAGGTTCGGGCTCCTGCATGACGCCCTCTCTTTGTGCGCCGATGACGATGGTATCTATGGCGACGTTTGGTAACGCATCGGCCACGCTGCCGTTACGTTGGGAAGGCTGATAAGTGGAGGTGAAGACATAACCGATCTTCCACGTCGTGGAGCAGTAGACACAGAGAGCTAGCGTGCCCACCACCAGGAAAGCACGGGTGCCGACCGCTGTCCATGATCTCCTGTCAAAACAAAACCAAAGTTAAACACATACTTCGCAATTATTCGCCATCTTGGAAAAAATCGAGAGTGGCGCAAAGAGTTCTTTGGCGTTCTTTGGATTTTTTCTATGGAGATAAATACCGTATTTCTACGTTATTGGCAGGGCATGTATAAAATTAATGAGCATATCTAACTTACATCCAGGTTACGTAACTTTTCCGTTACATAGATGACACTATTGCATGTTTAAGCGTCTACATAATGCGTTTTCATGCGATGACCCCATCTTGATATCTCGCAAGGACCGAAATAATACCCAGAATGCATTGCACATGCAGTGGCGCCTCACAGTGAAATAGTTTGAACTGTGATTTGCGAAGTCGTCTAGACCTACTAGCAATAGGGCTGTACACTTCTTGCTGGTTCTATGTCCGGTTTTGGTCCTTTGAGAACCAACAAAAAAACGTGCATCACGCTGGTGCCTTGCTGCAGCTGCGTGATGCACACTCATTGTAGTCAACGTTTGACTGTTGGGTCAGTTGTATTCGTCATTTGTTTGAAACTAACTGTGTATCGGCCGTGACAAATATTCGACATCGTCCAGCAACGTTATGAGGCTGCTATTGTCAAAACGAGATAACAACCATTGCTCTAATTACATCGCTCTACTCGGGAAATTTGCACGGCTACCTATATTTTTCTTCATTTTTGTTACAAGAACTATGTATTTAGAAGTTTTCAAACGTGGTTTGGTGTCAAGATTTCCATTTTTGATGAAATTATAGCCAATTTTGTGAATGCGGTGATTTGGAATTTTTGCAAAAATGGTCCTGTTTTTGCATAACTGCACTTTATTATTACCATTCTGGTGTCAAGTTTTTGTCATTTGTGAAATGGGGGTATACTTGGAAAATGGAGAATTTTTTTTAACGGGACGGTAAAGTGTCCTAAAAATTCACCAGAAGGTGTGTAATTGGGTATATTTTCATAAAATAATCACAAATACTTTACAAATACAAATACTTCTTTTACCTTGCTATTATGGGTGGCTTACCTTGAGGTTGATTCTGATTAAATTGCAACTTTCGTAGTTTTTGTATACATGTGACATATAATAAAGAAACGAGAGAACAGCAAATTATTAACAATGTCAATAACAATTAACGCATAAGGAATCCAGTAATGTGAAATTATGGCTGGTTTATATCTAGAAAGATATAGATATCACAAATAATATTTTCCTTTTTATTAGGTCAATTTATCTCTTAATTTCCTGCATTCAAATACAGTTGCGACAAGGGCACATTCGTTGGTAAATATATCCTGTGTGCCGTGGTAAATACATGTGTGCCATATAATCACTTTTTCAAATGTGTGCTCATTTGCTATAGAGTATTAGATTGTGTTCCATCAATATAAAGGAAGAAAATATCAGTTGACTTTTAAAGTTGACTTTTTCCCATCACGAAATCCACGGTTGGTGACAAACATTGTTCATTGCATTAGCAAATTGAGACAATTGTATTTAAATAGTGCTTATTATTAGGGTTTTAATCTGTAGACTTTTTCCATTTCTTCATAGATATATTAATTGACCTTTTAACCTGCAATGCACTGATATCCAAATTTAAATTAATGCTGCATCATTCTGTAATGACAATATGTCCTTTTTAGATTATCCGACTTAATTTTGATTAAATTACACCTTTTTGGTACTCTAGTGTTGTCCTGAGGTTTTATACATATGACATATAATAATGACACAGGAGAGCTACAAACTAAGAACAATATCCATATTAATCATTATCACATAAGGACACCAGTTACAATAGAACTTTTTTGGCAGGTTTATACATATACATTTTCATTTAACCAACATAAATATCACAAATAACAATAAAAAGTACTAAGGATCAATATGTAGTATCCGGGCGTGAAATGTGCAGGACGGGGTGGCGGCGGCTGGTCCTCCCGTCACCGGTCACTGAGCCCCGCCCCTGTCTCCTGATTGGCTGGCTCGGCTAAGCCCGAGATCGGGTGGCACTGTCGCCCGGACTCGCGCCCCCCTACGTGATCCAGACGGGAGATTAGTGAAGGGCGGTCTAGCAAGGAGAGTAGTGTAGACCAGTCACCTCTTTGTAACTTAGAAAATAAATTGAGCCCTGGAAATAATCAACGTGTTACGATGTGACGCCAATATCCGTGGACCCGGATGGGTACGTGGGTGGGGCAAGGACAAGAGTCCACACCCCCACCCATGGACACCACAAACTGTTTTCTAAGTTAAATAGAAGTGACTGGTCTACACTACTCTCCTTGCTACTCTCCTTCACTATTCTCCCGTCTGGATCACGTAGGGGAGCGCGAGCCGAAAGGTGTCTTCGCCCAAATCAAACTTCAGCCGAAAGGTGTCTTCGCCCAATTCAACCTTCAGCCGAAAGGTGTCTTCGCCCAATTCAACCTTCAGGTGCATAAAAGTCATTCCTATCTTTCAAATTTGCTTGTCGTGCATGACGGGAGTTTGGTGCAACTTACCCGCTAACAGTCGTCTTGTCAAAGCCACACAAAGTCATCACCGTCCTTGCATGTTGGGCCGGATCCCCGGTACATCTGCAACAGCACAAATATATGATCAGAGCTCAGTCGCTCTACGGACTGAGCTACCTGGGCTTCGTACGGACTGATGGGTTTAGAATACGCCTAATTCTGAATCGATGAAATAAAATGCTTGCCGTCAAAAGTGCGTCGCCTAGTCCGTCCAATGCTAACGTTTTGGCAATATAGTAAGTTTAAAACCTGGACTTAAATCAGATGTGAGATTTCGTTCGGGTCAGTATGACTGAAAATTAGGAATTGTTAGGATCTCCATGGAATCATGGGCAAGACTTTGATATTGTCAATACGCTGACTCCCAGGTTCGCCAGAGCGGCGCTGCCTAAGTTGATAGGAAAAATGCGTCGCGCATTTCTACAAATTATTGCTTGGACCCAGCCTAAGCCTAATAACACATGAAATCAGGCGATGATGAGAATTAGAACAAATAATACAGGATACCCCCCTCCCCCCGCCCCTCCCCTCTCCGCCCTCTGCCAGACCCGAAAAGTAAGACCAAACTTGGTCGCTCAACTATCGATCGTGAGGGAAGGACATGAACGTGACTATAATGATCCTCTTCGACGCCAGCTGTGTACTATCAGCTTAACGAGCCAAGGAGTCAACAAGCCAATGACGACGGAGGTAAACGAGGTTCAAATTCGTAACGTGGCCATAAAACACGCCTCGCTGTTCGAACGGAGGGCGGTGGGGGACCAGCGGAGCTACAACACTTCAAGAACAGCTGATGAAATAATGTCCGCATTGGAATTAACATACCGGAATTCTGAATCGATACATTTGTATGGAGCTACGTTTAATTACTGGCACAACACCATCTGCTGGTTTACACATATTTATTTAACGAGAATGCCCCGAATAGCATGCGCCAGAAATGCGGGGCTCCCTCTAAAATATTTAAAGCAAAATGTTGCAATGCAAAAGAAAAAATGGGAATGGTACAAGGGCGAGGCAAGTTGTATAATAGATATAAATAATAGATATAAATATAACAGATGAAACAAACGGAGATAATCCAACAGATGAAACAAACGTCGATAACCCAACACCATCCGTTAGCATTAACTTGTCTCGTACATAGCAAATTGCTGCTCTGGTGAATCGGTTTAATTGGCCATAGTACAGTGCTTCATAAGCGAAACACGGGAAGAATTCGGTATCGTAAGCCATGTCGCAAATTTCTATTAAGTTTTAAATGACAATGGTCCTGAGCGTTATAAGTGACAACGGCACCATTTTGCAACACATTATTTTACACGAAATTACCTTTAATTTTTAAACGAAATGTGTAAAAGATAAATTATTATTACCGATGGAGACCTGAACACTGAAAACTCTCGCATCGTCGTGGGGAAAATCCTCTTATTAAGAACTACTTAATGACAGATGGCGTGTGGCCAAAGAGATCACACGGCAGTATTGTATATTTGTAAAATATTCTGGTGTGGTCAGCATGGATGCTTATGCTTAGAGGATACCAACAATGGCTTAAAAACAGAGTTAATGATAAAACACTACAAAGGAATGCAAACCTGTGCCCCCTTACAAAGATGTAAATGGTATCGCCCAGTGCCGTCACAGTAAACAGTGAATGGCGCCATCAAGCCGATCGCCTGCTTCGAAGTGCAGCAAAGCAAAATTTGCTTATAGTTTATTTGCAAGTGTCTCAGGAAACGTGAGTTGACATACACTTATTAGGCCACGATTTGAAGTTCACACAGAAAGTATTTTTTTCTTCGAATCCGTGAATATTTTCTCGTAAACGTAAATTTCGTTGTCCGGAGAGTTTCCGTTGCGACTATAGGTCACTTCGCGTGCCGTGCAATGTTACCCGCGCGAACGCAGCCAATGGGGCTGCCAGGCGAATGACTGAACGCGCAAGAATATAGCGTGACCAACCGTTTTTGCCTAATTAGGTCAGGTCATGCTCTGACCTATATTTAAAATATGTGTAGACCCTAAATCAAATGCTGGGTTTCGTTGTAGGCTGAAGGCTACCATTGTTTAAAGAACGTAAACAACGGGACGCGCTTGACCTATTTGCTCATTTCATTAATTACTTAATCCACAACATTCCTTGTTTATCTTACGTAATGAAATATGACTGGGTTCCGTATGCACCATAGGGTACTTGATGTCTATATAATAGTGGGGCACATGCAACGTTTGATGCACAGCTGTCTAACGTGTTGTTTGTGCACCTTGCTCTCTCGCTGCCACCTACCTGGGTGTATTGGCGATCGGCAAGTCCCACGGTCATAATGATGACGCAAAGATTACACACAGCACAAACACTCTCCAGCGGACTTTGCCAAGGAACAGATAACAAAAGAAGAGTGGTCAGCCGGCGTTCAACTATCCACACGTAGCTAACGGCCCTCCATATCCGTAACCCCCCCCCCCCCCCGGGACTGGCCACCACGGTCGTCCTATGTCAGCAAGAAGGATTCCTGACGGATATGTACATACTTTTCGCCCTACAGTGCTAAGACACAACTTTCACCTGTATTTTCTTATCGCGATATATCTCGTTCGTTTACCACTTTTTCACGTGCCTCTCAACTCCCAACGCAACACCCCCCCCCCCCCCCACGCCCTTACCACTCTGTCTAATCAGCCATCCCCCTGTTTATCTCTCTCTCGCCCTCTCTCTCTCTCTCTCTCACTCTGTAGCTCACTCGATATCGGTCGCTAAAGCCAGTTTTACCTTTATCACGCCGCTGGCGAGTGGAGTAGCACCCCCGCCCCCCCCCCCCACAGCCCCCTCCCCCAACCTATACTTATCACCCCGGCTACGAGGGTTCACGGAAGCCCCCGAGGATCAAAGCCTCGCCTACATCTCGCAGGAAAGAGGTTCATGGCGGCATTCTTCACCTAGGGGGCGCTGTTTAGTGGGCCCGCGCCAAGCACACCCTTGCCTCTACGGTTCTTTCACAATATTTTGGGTACAAGAGGTCCATCTGTTCGCAGTCTGTATACATCCGTTGCTATAGCACTGCTGTCTATGTTTATGAGGACGCCAGGCCGACAGCAGGGGTGGCAAACTGTAACAGGCAGACGCCGGGTTCAGGTAAAAACCTCCTCACGGACAAACGTATAAGTCTGCATGGATACACAATATACAAGGTATATATTTGCCTATATATGCTCGCATGTCTGCCAATAGATGTTAAGCTGACTATAAATATATGTAAATTTCCCTGCAAACATATGTAGATTTGCTTAGACATACATGTATATGCGAACCTGCGTACACTTTTTTTAATGATTGTATGTCAGCAAAATTATACAGTTGAGGAAGATGACGGGTAAATCTTTGTCATATGTTAAATGATTTCACTATAAAACATTGCAAGTTTTATAAGAGTATCAACTAGATTGAGCCCAGTTATCGTCGTGTCTTCTTGTGTCACTGTAATTCGTGCATAGTATGCAGCATAAGTAATGGCAGTGGGGGGTCCAAACGGGGAGGGTTGGTGGGTTTAGCCCCAACGCCTCTCAAGCAAGGGGATGTTAAGGTCAATCAAGGGGATGTTAAGGTCAAGCACGGGGATGTTAAAGTCAAGCAAGGGGCTGTTGCGGTCAAGCAAGGGGCTGTTAAGGTCAAGCACGGGGATGTTAAGGTCAAGCAAGGGGATGTTAAGGTCAAGCAAGGGGATGTTAAGGTCAGGCAAGGGGATGTTAAAGTCAAGCAATGGGATGTTAAGGTCAAACAAGGGGATGTTAAAGTCAAGCAATGGGATGCCAAGGTCAAGCACGGAGATGTTTGGTCAAGCACGGGGATGTTAATGTCAAGCAAGGGGATGTTAAGGTGAAGCACGGAGATGTTAAGGTCAAGCAGTTGGATGTTAAGGTCAAGCACGGGGATGCTAAGGTCAAGCACGGGGACGTTAAGGTCAATCACAGGGATGTTAAGGTCAAGCAAGGGGATGTTAAGGTCAAGCACGGGGATGTTTAGGTCAAGCAAGGGGATGTTAAGGTCAAGCAGAGAGATGTTAAGGTCAAGCACGGGAATGTTAATGTCAAGCAAGGGGATGTTAAGGTCAAGCACGGGGATGTTTATGTCAAGCAAGGGAATGTTAAGGTCCACCAAGGGGATGTTAAGGCCAAGCAAAGGGATCTTAAAGTCTTAAACTTTTTTCAATGGCCCTTCTCCTTTCCGAGGACGAATGACCGTTTTTCCGTGAAAGATCAAGCGTTATGAGACGTAGACACCCCCCCCCCCCCCGCCCCGTCGTAAACTTGATGGACACCCACAGAACCTCCCCCCCCCCCCGCAAACAAAACAAATTTGTGAACCATTCATTTTCAAGCCCAGCCGTCGGCCACAGGTTTTCAGTGAACGCATCCCGTTTCGTAGATCAGCCCCAGCATGGTTAAGTTAAAAGAGAGGATGAAATCGTTGTTATATTTTCATATGTACATGTATATACTTAGGCCTATATATATCTGATCAGCTCATTTCAGGTCTTCTTACCCTTATCGGTGTACAGTACGTGTGCTTATGTTCATGGTTGACGGTTCTATTCCGACAAAACTGTATCCCACCTTACCTGACATGTGCACCTAACCCCGTCAGCCGACGTAACTGGTTAGCCGAAACCTAAGCCCCGTCCAGACGGTAGGTTTGTTGCATAGTTGTTTTTTCCTGTGGGTTTTTTGACCTATGAGACATCAATGTCCACACGATATGAGTATCACCTTTCTATCACATTAATGAACCACTCATATAAATAGGTGGCAACCGCGGTAATGAAATCTATCTACCTATCTAACCTGTATGAACAGGTGCACGTAATCTCCACCTGGAATTGGAAGTCCCGCTTATTCCCCCTGACCGTGTACAGCGCCACTGTAACGCCTCCCCCCCCCCCCCCTCCCCAGTCCCTCATCCCCTCGCACCCTGCCATCCGCCCCGTCGCCGCCCCAGCCCCAGCCCCAGCCCCAGGGCGCTACCCCAACCCCACCTCCCACCCCCTGGTATCGTTGGACTACAATTATTCGCAATGGAAATGTTATGTTTTTTACCAAGACAAATTTTATCCATACTTCTTATTCACAGCGACGAAGCATTTCAATGCCACACGCTCTTGGAGTTGTTCATACAGTAACGTTCCACCTATAAATTATAGCGAGCGCAAGCGAGCTCTTAAGGTAACATGCATGCATATTCAAAGTCCATTTTAAGCATAGGCTTAGGACTTTCATTTCGCGTAACAACCCCCATGAGACGTTTTCGGATTCGGAGTAAATATTAGCTGTACATAAATATATTCAAGCAAAGAGAGGTTGAAGCCTATTATGTCATGTCTTTAATAATTTAATCAGCTGCCCCACAAAATTAAAGAATCAATTATTCAATGTTAACATTGGATGTAGGCCTATACGTTAAATTAAAGTTTATTTAGTATAAGCGACGGGCTAAATGTCTGTTGCCAAGCAGAGCGCTCTTGGTGACCGTCCATCGGCTGCTGTCATAGTGAGTAGTTGTGACGTCAAAATGTTATGAACCTGACGTCACAATGGGAATTCATAAGCAACCGAATGATATGCTACAAGCATGTGCATTAATGGTATACGTCATCCCGCCAAAGATATTCTTTATGGCAAGCCGAAGTGAGATTAATTTTGAATATTAATCTAGATGTATCCCTTCGGAATATCTGAATTAATAAATATACGCTCGCATTTTTTAGGTAGCACCTATACATATTAGTATCATGTTCTACGTTGAAAGTAAATCATGACATTAACATGATATTTATCTTTAGGTTAATAGGCAACAAATTGCAATCAGGATCGCACGTTGGCAGCACATGAAAGCCTGACAGCTCCAGAAGAGATAACCCGATATTGCAAACATCCTTTTAACAATGTTCCTTTACTAATCATTGCGCATGTACTTCTATTGATGTAAACAGTCTGAATACAGTATTTCCATTGAAACAGTTTTATGTTTATCGCTGACACAGTTCTTGCATTAGCAGCATCAAGGCAAGTGTGCCCACCTCGCTATTATTATTGTTTATTTCGTACCAAAGGATACAATAAGAACATATCATTTCATGCAAAGGTGAGTAAGAATATCGCCTAGTTCTTGCTTGTTTAAAAAGGCGTGGTTATGTAATTTATTTAAAATTTCTTTGATGACCGAAGTATCACGTAAAAGATGTTCATCCATAATACGTGTAAACATGGTTTAAAATCAACATCAACAACCCCGACTATGGTTAGCAGACTCTATATATACGCACGCAAGATAACATGAGCATCGACCAAATAGCATCAGTCCATAAAAGCATGATGGCTTGTATATTGGCGTTACAACAACAGTTATTGGTATCATAACATATATCATAACATCTTCTGGTTGTTATAACAATTTATAACAGTTATTCTTAGGATAAAACCAATGAGACTTTTAGAAGATTGATATTATTTTTATTATAGCGACATGCCAGCATTATTTATACATGATATTGCATTGTTACTACAGCAGCAATAGTTGGAAATCGAATCAGCATGCCTTTGGTTAGTTGATAACAGTAAATGTTAGTATGACGGTAACGGCTTTCTTCCGTTTTTAGCGCGAACTGTTCTTTCAGCATGACCAACGCCTACCATAGACCACTCGCTAATCGTAGTTCCAATTTTGCCACCGTGAGGCGCCACTGCATGTGCAATGCATTCTGGGTATTATTCTGGTCTTTGCGAGATGACAAGATGGAGTCATCGCCTGACAACGTATTTTGTAGACATTTAAACATGAAATAGTGTCATTTATGTAACGGAAAAGTTACGTAATCTGAATTTAAGTTAGATATGCTCATTAATTTTATACATGCCTTGCCAATAACTTGGAAATATGGTATTTATCTCCATAGAAAAAGTCAAGATAACACCAAAATATTTCCCATAACTCTTTGCGCCAGTCTCGATTTTTCCAAGGTGGCCTATAAGTCGTGTATGGCACTCACTAGACAACGATCCATTTCGCACGTGTGCCATGGCATATAGACCAGTAATACGAACGTGAACGATTCTGTAGTTTTGAATGTCACCATGACGACACGTTGGACGAAACTTGTTGCTTGGTCTAGCGACCGTGAAGCACTGTGCTGCGATCAATCAGGCTGGACTTGGAATGCATGAAACACGCAAAATCTCGACCAACACTCCGCCGTGGTTACCCGCCTCAGGCTGTAGGTCATTCATACCGCATTTTTCTCTCTGAACAATGAAGTGGACATTCTTCTTCAGACCGCTTCAGTGTTAACTCCTCAAGCAAAGCGTATATTCTAATATCCAGCTTGAGCTTTTGGTGACAAAAGTGAGAGCTGTACGCACGCTTTGATGACGTAGTGCGCTAGAACGTCACTGTTCGGAACAACTACTTGTCAGTGCGTGTGTCCCATGTGTCGCATGCTTAGTTACTGTTCGCTTTGTATGTGCAATAAGAACTGCTGCAATAAACTGTTTCAACCTAATTGATTTAAAATGTTTCAGATGGGAGCCATTGCTGTATAGGCAGCTTTAACTGGAAGTTAATAAGCTTTCGCCATCGACGATCATGCTGGTAATACCTGTCTATCTTAATTACTTACACCCCCTCCCCTACATCCTCCCCCCCCTTCCCGCCCTACCCCAGGCCTTCTTCTCCCACCCCATCAGCCCCCCCCCCAACCTATCACCCACCGGCACCCTCCACCAGCGCTTATTCTGCTCCCTGGATCCCCCCGCCACCACCACTCTCGGACCCTGCCACTCTGACCATATTGTTATATATTTGCATCTACTCCATGCTCTCTCCAGTCACGTGATCTGCCGCTCAACCGTTGCCACCGGCCAAGGCAGCAGTTCCTTGTAGTCCGCCGGGGGCGGATGTTTTGACTAGACGGCCGCCTGCACCCCTGGTCTGTGTGGGATGTCTATGTCTATCACCAAAACTCCTCTAGCCTGGCGAGCATTCGGTCCGTGTACGACACTCCCTCCGCCTCATCTATCTCACACCAGGCTCTCTTTCTTACCCCCCCGCCCCCTTATCCCCCAACTACCCTACCAACACCCCGCGCCTCTCTGTCTCTTTCTTTTCCGGTCCATAGGTGGCGCTATTTCCTGTTCTACAACACTCCGCGCTCCATCAGGCCCCACCCTCTACCGGCCTGATCTCCCACCCTCTACCGGCCTCACCCCCCACCCTGTACCAGCCTCATCCCCATCCTCTACCAGCCTCATTCCACACCCTCTACCAGCTTCATTCCCCACCCTCTACCGGCCTCATCTCCCAGCCTCTACCAGTCTCATCCCCCACCTTCTACCAGCCTCATCCCCATCCTCTACCAGTCTCATCCCCCACCCTCTACCAGCCTCATCTCCCAGCCTCTACCAGCCTCACCCCCACCCTCTACCAGCTTCATCCCCCATCCTCTACCAGCCTCACCCCCACCCTCTACCAGCCTCATCCCCCATACCAGCCTCATCCCTACTATCTACCAGCATCATCCTCGCCCTCTACCAGCATCATCCCCACCCTCTACCGGCCTCATCTCCCACCCTCTACCAGCCTCATCCCCATCCTCTACCAGCCTCATCCCCACCCTGTACCAGCCTCATCCCCATCCTCTACCAGCCTCATCCCACACCCTCTACCAGCTTCATTCCCCACCCTCTACCGGCCTCATCTCCCAGCCTCTACCAGTCTCATCCCCCACCTTCTACCAGCCTCATCCCATCCTCTACCAGTCTCATCCCCCACCCTCTACCAGCCTCATCTCCCAGCCTCTACCAGCCTCACCCCCACCATCTACCAGCTTCATCCCCCATCCTCTACCAGCCTCACCCCCACCCTCTACCAGCCTCATCCCCCATACCAGCCTCATCCCCACTATCTACCAGCATCATCCTCGCCCTCTACCAGCATCATCCCCACCCTCTACCGGCCTCATCTCCCACCCTCTACCAGCCTCATCCCCACCCTCTACCGGCCTCATCTCCAGCCTCTACCAGTCTCATCCCCGCCCTCTACCAGCCTCATCCCCGCCCTCTACCAGCCTCATCCCCCACCCTCTACCAGCCTCATCCCCCGCCCTCTACCAGCATCATCACCACCCTCTACCGGCCTCATCTCCCAGCCTCTACCAGTCTCATCCCCGCCCTCTACCAGCCTCATCCCGCCCTCTACCAGCCTCATCCCCACCCTCTACCAGCATCATCCCCGCCCTCTACCAGCCTCATCCCCACCCTCTACCAGCCTCATCCCCATCCTCTACCAGTCTCATCCCCACCCTCTACCAGCCTCATCCCCATCCTCTACCAGTCTCATCCCCACCCTCTACCGGCCTCATCTCCAGCCTCTACCAGTCTCATCCCCCACCCTCTACCAGCCTCATCCCATCCTCTACCAGCCTCATCCCCCACCCTCTACCAGCTTTATTCCCCATCCTCTACCAGCCTCATCCCCACCCTCTACCAGCCTCATCCCCCATCCTCTACCAGCCTCATCCCCACTCTCTACCAGCCTCATCCCCGCCCTCTACCAGCATCATTCCCGCCCTCTAACAGCCTTATTCCCACCCTCTACCAGGCTCATCCCCCATCCTCTACCAGCCTCATCCCCCACCCTCTACTAACATCATCCCCGCCCTCTACCAGCCTCATCCCCACCCTCTACCAGCCTCATCCCCCATTCTGTACCAGCCTCATCCCCACCCTCTACCAGCCTCATCCCCCATCCTCTACCAGCCTCATCCCCCACCCTCTACTAACATCATCCCCGCCCTCTACCAGCCTCATCCCCACCCTCTACCAGCCTCATCCCCCATTCTGTACCAGCCTCATCCCCACCCTCTACCAGCCTCATCCCCCACCCTCTACTAGCATCATCCCCACCCTCTACCAGCCTCATCCCCACCCTCTACAGCATCATCCCCCATCTTCTACCAGCCTCATCCCACCCTCCACCAGCCTCACCCCCACCCTCTACCAGCCTCATCCCCACCCTCCACCAGGGATATCTGTCATATTCTACTTCCTCACTACACTATGAAATGACGCCATCGTTCTGAGACCAATATGACATCCACCAGGAAAGTATGGACTCAAGGTTCTGCGTCAATTGGTGTGGGTATGTGAGGGGGGCGGGTGGGTATGTGAGGGGGAACGGTGGGTATGTGAGGGGGACGGGTGGGTATGTGAGGGGGGCGGGTGGGTATGTGAGGGGGCGGGTGGGTATGTGAGGGGGGCGGGTGGGTATGTGAGGGGGACGGGTGGGTATATGAGGGGGGCGGGTGGGTATGTGAGGGGGCGGGTGGGTATGTGAGGGGGGCGGATGGGTATGTGAGGGGGGCGGGTGGGTATGTGAGGGGGGCGGGTGGGTATGTGAGGGGGCGGGTGGGTATGTGAGGGGGGCGGGCGGACGAGACGGGCACGACATCATCGCTACATTAATAGTGGAACCTTTCCTTTTATCACGCATTTCCCCCTAAACAAAACCTTTTTCACGGGTTTTTTTAATTGGGTCAATTTTTCGCTGCCTGGGAAACGCTTGTTTGTAGTGATCAATGGTTTAATATATGTGTTGGGACTGTATGTAATATGCAATTGTAGCGAGCGCCCTCTAGCGCAAGCTCCGTACAACTCATGTAAATATTATTTATATAAACTTACATTTACTTGTTTGAAAACATGGCCCAATAAACTGTGCCATTTTCTTCTTTTTCGGGTTCCACTCAAGCCGAAATATTGGTGGTCTATTTTTTGCAATGACAAATCAACTATACAATGTATTTCATTTTTTTATTACACAAGCGAAAGGATATGCCTACGCTTCTGTCCCGACGTACGTCGTTCGACGAATGTGCCAGGCGACTTCTCAAATGGTACTTCAGAATGGTCCACCGCGGGGCGCCACTGCATGTGCTGCTTGTTTGGGTCTAATTTTAGTAGAGGGGGGAAAAGCGACAATTGTGTCAATACGGCCGCCACATATATGCATATATACAACCATATTATGTTATGCTCTGTGTTTCCGCTCGTCGGCGTTTAACCCTAGAAGTCTTTCCCTGCGATTTGTTTTAATAAAAGCACCATTTTAATGGATTCAAATTGCAGAAATCGTCATTATTTGTTATCTAGTTAGAGCAATATTGCACACATAATTAATTATAGTGGCCAATGACGGCAGGAGAGAAAGGCTCTTGTGCCACACACCGGGGCCAAACATCATGTTTATACTATGCACTTGCTGTCGCGCGCACTTACACTAGGCTGAGCATCGTTCTCGCATGGGGGATCCGAACATGTACATATATGGCAAATAGCGCAGCTGACTTCCCATTCTCTGCCTTCGACTCACTCCGCTAGGGAGCTGCTGTATTTCCTTAGTCTTTCCGTGAGATGGATTTCTCTGAGAAGCGGAGATGTCAAGAAAGAATTGCCCTGGCAGTTGCTCGCGGTAGGCACTAATTATCGCTTACCTACGTATTATCGCTCACTGGCCAGTGTGCCTGTGAGGGGGGTGGGGCAAGGGGAGGAGGCGTCGTGTTCACGTGAACGTGAACTAGAAGATTAGGTTGGGGGCGGGGGTGTCTAGAATATTGGCCACCCATGCACCCATGCGATCCGGCCCTGCATCAGACGTACTGATATGAGTGGAAGGTGAGGACCTACGCGGGCCACAGGGTCGGATCCAGATATGCTAGATAGGGGGGACCGGTTTTGAGAGATGGCCTAGCTTTTGCTTTTCGTGTGGTAAATGGCATAAATTTCGGCCCTGAACCGGGGGGGTGGGGGCGGGGCCGGGTCTGCCGCCTCTGGATCCGCCCCTGAGCCACGTGCAAATGCAAAAATAGGCCGTGCCAAGATATTCTTTCCCCAGTGGAATAATTGATTAGTGACAGTAGCTAACGGAGGTCGATATATATAGACGATTTCTTGATTCACGGTTATTTAATATAAAAATACCCAGTTCACGATGAATGAAATCCTAAATCGCGAGGGTCGGCTAATACCCCATTCCCAGTTTACTATGAATTTTCTTCATTCCCAGTTCGCCGTGACAACAAGCTCAAAACCGATATATACTCTTGGATAACGAGTTGATGATAGCGTGTTCGTTTTTCTGTTGATATTACATAACAATGTGACGGACGCCATTTCATTGTACGGTTAACACGTGATCAGCCCTCTCCGCTTGAGCCTACTGTTCCGCTCGGAGAAATCGGAGAGACGAGGAGAGGTCTTTTTGAGGCGGAGGACTCTCCGGTACAAATAACATGACCTTTGTTATCTGGCGGAGAGCGGCGACGAAGTCGGGAGCAACAAAAAATGTAGTGCTGCAGTGCTGCAGTTAGACTAAGTATCATGACGTCACCCTGTAAGACAATGCCTTCCCTGACGTCATAATGCGCCACGTGTGTCGCCTTGCGCACCTGACCGGGTTGAGTAGCCACTTATAGTCGTCAAGGCGACAGCCAAACAAATTCGACTTGCGACAGGTAAATAACGCCTTGCGTTTAACGGCGATTTATCGATCCAATGCCTCCTGAAGTAACTTACGGCACGAGTCAGGTCTCCAGCAAGGTGAGTGAAATGTACAAGTTGTACAGACTGCCAGTTATGTGTTGTTTATTACCTGATCAGATATCAAATAATCAACCAGATATGGATTAGGCCTAATCATCAAACAGAGATCCCTCAGGGCACATGCACTAACTCATCAGCAAAGAGACTACTTAGATCTAAGCTTATTTGACGCCACCAAAATTTACTGCAGAACATGGACGACTGTCTATGACTTCAGACACTCAGTACCATTTGGTGTTGTTGATGTTTGATATTTGACCGACTAGGTATTGGGGCTGGAAGGCTGAGACCGGTTCATATACCGTCGACTGGCGGAGGACTCACGGTGTTATAGGTACCTGGTAATAGGACCGTCTGTCATTTTACGGTTGTACAAACTGTACAAATTGGTGGGCGGCCAGGGAAGGGGGAGGGGGGAGGGGTGAACAAATTTGCGACCGAGGGGTGCATAATCTGACGACCGGGGTGTGGGTGTTAATATTGTCAACGTAATGCAAGCTCTGCTAATGAATAACCTGAAGGTCCATTTTGACATGAGTACTTCTCACTTGCACCTACCTTCAGCTATTATTGTTCATTTCATGCCCCTATTTCAGTCAGACGCTACAGTATATCTGTGCCCCTTTTCAAAATCTGTGCCTCCCCCCCTCTTACCACCACATAATTTTTGTGGGGGGTGGGGGATCAGAGCCGAGGAGTCGGGGGGGCGGGAGGGGCTATTGCTTGCATATCGCACTGCGCTGGTCGATGGCGGTGGTCGTCGCTGGCGACTCACGCTGGGTGTGTTTTTATTTTGCGGGGTTATCCTTTAGACACTAGCGTAAACTGCTGGATTGCCGCTATCGCACATGCTAGCGTAAACTGCTGGATTGTCGCTATCTCATATGCTAGCGTAAACTGCTGGATTGCCGCTATCGCACATGCTAGCGTAAACTGCTGGATTGCCGCTATCGCACATGCTAGCGTAAACTGCTGGATTGCCGCTATCGCACATGCTAGCGTAAACTGCTGGATTGTCGCTATCTCATATGCTAGCGTAAACTGCTGGATTTCCACTATCGCGCAGGCCGGCGAACACTCTGATT
>OZ025250.1:20081712-20135329 GCA_964019135.1 Arenicola marina | reverse complement strand
CATAGGCCTCCTGCACCACAGACCGGCGGACCCAGTCAGGTTCGCCCAGAACTGTATGGATTCAGTACGATTCCAGACAGATGTCCGGATACAATGGGACACTTTCGTGGAATGGACTCCACCTGATCTTTCCGATGAACCCAGATCAGGTAGAGTTATCGCGGCATTATATGTGTAGCTTCTGCATCGACCGCTTAGTCCAGCTCCTTCTTCGAATCTTCCAATATTTTAACATTATTTCATCTTTTAAGATTACTATTAACTGTATGTGTTGTACAATATGATGCGAACCTACAGTGCATACATGAAGAATATCAACATTGACTGCACTCGTACTACTGAGAATATCCATGTAAACAGCAGTTTAATGCATTGTCCCATAAAATAACCGGCAAATTTTACTGTAATATTTTTGTTTTATTTATTAGGTATGCATGATACAAACAAATCAAATTTCAGCTCATCAATTGTGCAATTGGATTTTGTTTTTGTTTTTTTATGATGGCACATGGAAGCACGAATGGTTTCTTGACTTATTATATGAATACATATATACAGAAATCCGTTACAGTTAAAAACGACGGGGGGGACTTTTGGTGTACTCAGTGTAGTGGTTAGCGCAATAGACCGCAGATCGGTTGGTTGGTTTCAGGACGCTTTGACCACTTTTGGTCATATCGCGTCAATGGGATAGGGGAAGGGAGAGTGGAGCCATGTCCCCGGGGATAACCCCCTACTCTTTACAAAGAAAGACATGGGATCTTCATCCTGCGACCACACAGAGATGGCCGCAGCGGGGCTCGAACCACCGACCCACGTGCCGTTAAGCTCTCAGATGGCCAGAGCACTCAATGCGAGCGCTCTAACCCACTGAGCTATCTGGCCGGCCCCTGGACCGCTGAACCATAGGTCCTGGGTTTCATTATGCATCAGGGCACCTGCTCTGGGGAATGTTTCATCCATGCCGCCTCCGTCTTTGCCCGAGGTTCGTCGTGCCAGTTTAGTCCTTGCGTGCCACAAAAGCAGCCTGCAACATCAATTGCCTTGGATCTATCAAAGCGTTTACCCCCATCCATAGTTTCAGCCGCGGTGAGGAAATCGACAACCCCCAGCGCGGGAACTCCAGGGCGGGGAGAGTCACGTGCCACTGACGTCACAATGGCCGGCGCCGAGGACAAAAGGAACAATCCGTTCACCTTGGAGAGCGACTCTGGGTTCGGATCCGTGATGTGATCACAGATCGTAATAGATTACATAATCTCTGATATATATATATATATATATATATATATATAATATATTCTGCCGAGTTGTTTGCGGTATCTGGAAGTATCTGACGTAGCATGCGAAATATATGAGTGTGTTTTTGTTGTTGTCGGAACATGTTTTGTCTAAGATTGGTACGACTCAATCTTTCTCTTTCAGTGAGAGACGCTTTTGATGACTGATAAATTCCGGTGATTGTGAAGTCGATAAATGATTAGATGGATAATGTATATGTCGATTTCATGTTGATTACTTGCTGGAATAATTCGTCCAGGTTAGCGACCATCAAATGGACCATTCCTAAGCAATATGTGAGCTACTCCACCACGTATAAAAGCTCTTCTAGCATGCACTGTGATATATTCGGGTATGCGTTTTGCATCTCAGAGATGTTACTCTGCCCAATAAATCGTTTCGACTGAGCTTGAAGCTTCTGCCAAAGCGAAGGCTGTGTAGCAAGTGTACAAGCGTACATGTGCACATGTTTACATATGTACAAGTGTGCATGGCCCTTTCAATCGCGCGTATTGTGCATGATTGTATGTATATCGAAAGCGATACGAATAATTCGCCGAATGACTTGCAACAGTATTATCGCCAACCTGCTATTTGTAAATCACGATAATGGAATAATTAAAATACCACTTGTTTTTTTGTCATTTTAATATCAAGTCTTTCATGTAGATTTAATGCCCGTGATTCACTCCTGTAACACACATGTAAGTCATATAATTTTTCTCTCATGTATAGGCCTATGTATCATTTTTGATATCGCCAAAGAGTAAAATGAAGCTAATTTTATTTATAATTAAATGTCAAACAACGTATTGTTGATTTGATCTCGTCTGTTGTGTCAGAACATTCGTTTATGGTTATTAATTAAATCGTCATATGACAGATTGGCCATTCTTCCATGTTAGGACGGACCAACGTTTCAGCAATACCTACCATTTACGATGCCAATCCATTTTCGTTGGCTTTAACATGTAAGATGTCCAACAGATGATGCATGAATTTTGCAATTATTAAAATACCTAAGTGTAACGATTATGGTACGATATAACGTGGATCAATCGCTTTGAAATGGTGCTTGACGGATAAGGAAGTGTACTTAGAATTATAGTTCTTCGCATCCGTTTCGAAGACTGAACATATCAACTGTTTAATGCCGTGCTGACGATGGATTTCATACAGGAGTCGAATTTATTTAAATGTATTCATAGCATATATATGGTGTTATCCTTCCGTCCTGTTAGCGTACTCCTCATGTTTGGAAAAATATGTAAAATGTCCAATAAAACTGTGGATAAGCGTGTCAGACTCTGTTTCGTTTATGATTCATATGGTTGGCATCCGTCCGTCTGCGAAAGACGATGAATTGCAGCTTTGTTTGGTTTAAGTTATACGATTTGCGTTTATGACTGAATAAGCCTATCTGCGACCGACAGAGCTTCCCGCAGTCGTCACATCGATGACCTGTCGATAGGTCTTGGTTTGTAGTCACTGGCCGCCTAGATTGGCGTTTCAAGGCCAGTTTGTCAAACCAGTGCCCGTCGTGGTGGGCCATTCCTTCACGCACGACACGGGCCCATCCCTCTTTTGGGATGCTGGATCCTCCCAAGAATTTGAATCGATGCCGAGTCATATAACGTCACAAAATGCCGCTATTGCTTTAAACGATGAAAACAAAACCACTGTCCTATAGGAACATAGTTTTAGCTCATGCTGACCAGGATACGTAAGTTCGGAACGCCAGGAGCAAAATATTTAGCTCTAAAATAGGACATTAGCATGAAGAGGGGCAAAATATTTGGCCCCCGCGGTTTCGAACTTACGGGCTCAGCACAGTACCGGGACGGTGTTCATAATCCATTTTTTAGGCTACGCAACTAACGTTAAGTAGAACGTTTTTCGTACATTTATCTGGTTCATAATTGAACATCATTGTATGTCGCTGCTCAGCAATCAGCCAATCCCGTGACGTATCCTCTATCGCGTCATTAGGCAGGGCGACCAATCAGCCAATCCCGTGACGTATCCTCTCACGTCATCAGGCAGGGCGACCAATCAGCCAATCCCGTGACGTATCCTCTATCGCTTCATCAGGCAGGGCGACCAATCAGCCAATCCCGTGACGTATCCTCTATCGCGTCATCAGGCAGGGCGACCAATCAGCCAATCCCGTGACGTGTCCTCTCTCGCGTCATCAGTCAGGGCGACCAATCAGCCAATCCCGTGACGTGTCCTCTATCGCGTCATTAGGCAGGGCGACCAATCAGCCAATCCCGTGACGTATCCTCTCACGTCATCAGGCAGGGCGACCAATCAGCCAATCCCGTGACGTATCCTCTATCGCTTCATCAGGCAGGGCGACCAATCAGCCAATCCCGTGACGTATCCTCTATCGCGTCATCAGGCAGGGCGACCAATCAGCCAATCCCGTGACGTGTCCTCTCTCGCGTCATCAGACAGGGCGACCAATCAGCCAATCCCGTGACGTGTCCTCTATCGCGTCATCAGGCAGGGCGACCAATCAGCCAATCCCGTGACGTATCCTCTCTCGCGTCATCAGGCAGGGCGACCAATTAGCCAATCCCGTGACGTATCCTCTATCGCTTCATCAGGCAGGGCGACCAATCAACCAATCCCGTGACGTATCCTCTATCGCGTCATCAGGCAGGGCGACCAATCAGCCAATCCCGTGACGTGTCCTCTCTCGCGTCATCAGGCAGGGCGACCAATTAGCCAATCCCGTGACGTGTCCTCTATCGCGTCATCAGGCAGGGCGACCAATCAGCCAATCCCGTGACGTGTCCTCTCTCGCGTCATCAGACAGGGCGACCAATCAGCCAATCCCGTGACGTGTCCTCTATCGCGTCATCAGGCAGGGCGACCAATCAGCCAATCTCGTGACGTGTCCTCTCACGTCATCAGGCAGGGCGACCAATCAGCCAATCCCGTGACGTGTCCTCTCACATCATCAGGCAGGGAGCCCAATCAGCCGATCCCGTGACGTATCCTCTCTCACGTCATCAGGCAGGGCGACCAATCAGCCAATCCCGTGACGTGTCCTCTCACGTCATCAGGCAGGGCGACCAATCAGCCAATCCCGTGACGTATCCTCTCTCGCGTCATCAGGCAGGGCGACCAATCAGCCAATCCCGTGACGTATCCTCTCTCGCGTCATCAGGCAGGGCGACCAATCAGCCAATCCCGTGACGTGTCCTCTCACGTCATCAGGCAGGGCGACCAATCAGCCAATCCCGCGACGTATCCTCTATCGCGTCATCAGGCAGGGCGACCAATCAGCCAATCCCGTGACGTGTCCTCTCTCACGTCATCAGGCAGGGCGACCAATCAGCCAATCCCGTGACGTATCCTCTCGCGTCATCAGGCAGGGCGACCAATCAGCCAATCCCGTGACGTATCCTTTCTCACGTCATCAGGCAGGGCGACTAGTCAGCCAATCCGGTGACGTATCCTCTATCGCGTCATCAGGCAGGGCGACCAATCAGCCAATCCCGTGACGTATCCTCTCTCGCGTCATCAGGCAGGGCGACCAATCAGCCAATCCCGTGACGTATCCTCTCTCGCGTCATCAGGCAGGGCGACCAATCAGCCAATCCCGTGACGTATCCTCTATCGCGTCATCAGGCAGGGCGACCAATCAGCCAATCCCGTGACGTGTCCTCTCACGTCATCAGGCAGGGCGACCAATCAGCCAATACCGTGGCGTATCCTCTCTCGCGTCATCAGGCAGGGCGACCAATCAGCCAATCCCGTGACGTATCCTCTATCGCGTCATCAGGCAGGGCGACCAATCAGCCAATCCCATGACGTGTCCTCTCACGTCATCAGGCAGGGCGACCAATCAGCCAATCCCGTGACGTGTCCTCTCACGTCATCAGGCAGGGCGACCAATCAGCCAATCCCGTGACGTATCCTCTCTCGCGTCATCAGGCAGGGCGACCAATCAGCCAATCCCGTGACGTATCCTCTCTCGCGTCATCAGGCAGGGCGACCAATCAGCCAATCCCGTGACGTATCCTCTATCGCGTCATCAGGCAGGGCGACCAATCAGCCAATCCCGTGGCGTATCCTCTCTCGCTTCATCAGGCAGCGCGACCAATCAGCCAATCCCGTGACGTATCCTCTATCGCGTCATCAGGCAGGGCGACCAATCAGGCAATCCCGTGACGTATCCTCTATCGCGTCATCAGGCAGGGCGACCAATCAGCCAATCCCGTGACGTATCCTCTCTCGCTTCATCAGGCAGGGCGACCAATCAGCCAATCCCGTGACGTGTCCTCTATCGCGTCATCAGGCAGGGCGACCAATCAGCCAATCCCGTGACGTATCCTCTATCGCGTCATCAGGCAGGGCGACCAATCAGCCAATCCCGTGACGTGTCCTCTCTCGCGTCATCAGGCAGGGCGACCAATCAGCCAATCCCGTGGCGTATCCTCTATCGCGTCATCAGGCAGGGCGACCAATCAGCCAATCCCGTGACGTGTCCTCTCTTGCGTCATCAGGCAGGGCGACCAATCAGCCAATCCCGTGACGTATCCTCTCTCGCGTCATCAGGCAGGGCGACCAATCAGCCAATCCCGTGACGTATCCTCTATCGCGTCATCAGGCAGGGCGACCAATCAGCCAATCCCGTGGCGTATCCTCTCTCGCTTCATCAGGCAGGGCGACCAATCAGTCAATCCCGTGACGTATCCTCTATCGCGTCATCAGGCAGGGCGACCAATCAGCCAATCCCGTGACGTATCCTCTATCGCGTCATCAGGCAGGGCGACCAATCAGCCAATCCCGTGGCGTATCCTCTCTCGCTTCATCAGGCAGGGCGACCAATCAGCCAACCCGGCGATTTCAGGTCATCGTTCAGTTTAAAATGCCCTTCTCGCCTCGGCTGCGAACTCCTGTATGGAAGAGACCATACATGTAAAGTAAATCGTACAATTAAAAACGTTCATTGCAGTCGTATTGGCAACGGGTTTTTGTGGGTGTGAGGGTATACGGTGAGAATCTGCTCAAGCGATTTTGCTATTTTGTTCGGGTTTAGGATACATGTTGGTGATTTATCTCACACACACTGTACGCTCTCAGGCTAAACCCCAAGGACAAAGGACACCAGAACGAGTCTGCCCTACCCCCAGGGTCTATATTTAGTGGGTGTGCCTGCAACCTGGTGGTCTGCAATCTAGTAAGTATAGGTCTACGCGTCTTCTTTACCACCGTAGCCATGGCTCACTTCTGCTTTTTAAGTATTCGGGATCCCTGTCTTCTGCGCTCACCACTTCCTCTTAAACCCACCGCACCCCAAA
The DNA here is from genome assembly GCA_964019135.1 of Arenicola marina. Taxonomy (NCBI): domain Eukaryota; kingdom Metazoa; phylum Annelida; class Polychaeta; family Arenicolidae; genus Arenicola; species Arenicola marina. Next base: position 20,128,733 of record OZ025250.1, on the reverse strand, counting down.
TCCCCACCGGTATCCCACGCAGACCAACGAGAAATACCTGGTGGTGGGCGTTCAATAACAGACATTGACCATGAGGAAGGGCCGGGCGTATGTGTCACTGTGTCACTGTGTGTCACTGTGTGTCACTGTGTGTGCCACTGTGTCACTGTGTGCCACTGTGTCACGGTGTCACTGTGTGTGTCACTGTGTGTGTCCTAGCGTGTGTCACCGTGTCACTGTGTCACTGTGTGTCGCTGTGTGTCACTGTGTGTCACTGTGTGTTACTGTGTGTCACTGTGTGACACTGCGTGTGTCACTGTGTGTGCCACTGTGTGCGTCATTGTGTGTGTCACTGTGTGTGTCACTGCGTGTGTCACTGTTTGTGTCCCTGTGTGTGCTACTGTGTGTCACTGTGTCACTGTGTGTCACTGTGTGTCACGGTGTGTCACTGTTTGTGTCCATGTGTGTGCTACTGTGTGTCACTGTGTCCCTGTGTGTCACTGTGTGTCACGGTGTGTCACTGTGTGTCACTGCGTGTCACTGTGTGTCACTGTGTGTCACTGTGTGTCACTGTGTGTCACTGTGTGTCACTGTGTGTCAATGTGTGTCTCACAGACAAAGACACACTGTGTGTCTGCGTGTGTCACTGTGTGTCTGTGTCACTGTGTGTCATTGTGTGTTTGTGTGTGTCACTGTGTGTCACTGTGTGTTTGTGTGTGTCACTGTGTGTCACTGTGTGTCACTGTGTGTCACTGTGTGTCTGTGTGTATCACTGTGTGTTTCACTGTGTCACAGACACAGACACACTGCGTGTCTATGTGTGTCACTGTGTGTCTCTGTGTGTCACTGTGTGTTTCATTGTGTGTCACTGTGTGTCACTGTGTGTCATTGTGTGTCACTGTGTGTCAATGTGTGTGTCACAGACACAGACTCACTGTGTGTCTGTGTGTGTCACTATGTGTGTCACTGTGTGTCAATGTGTGTTATTGTGTGTCAATGTGTGTCATTGTGTGTCACTGTGTGTCCCTGTGTGTCTGTGGGTGCCACTGTGTGTCTGTGTGTGTGTCACTGTGTGTCACTGTGTGTTTGTGTGTGTCACTCTGTGTCACTGTGTGTTTGTGTGTATCACTGTGTGTCACTGTGTGTCACTGTGTGTCTGTGTGTATCACTGTGTGTTTCACTATGTCACAGACACAGACACACTGCGTGTCTATGTGTGTCACTGTGTGTCACTGTGTGTCTCTGTGTGTCACTGTGTGTTTCATTGTGTGTCACTGTGTGTCACTGTGTGTCATTGTGTCACTGTGTGTCAATGTGTGTCAATGTGTGTGTCACAGACACAGACACACTGTGTGTCTGTGTGTGTCACTATGTGTGTCACTGTGTGTCAGTGTGTGTTATTGTGTGTCAATGTGTGTCAATGTGTGTCATTGTGTGTCACTGTGTGTCCCTGTGTGTCTGTGTGTGTTACTGTGTGTCACTGTGTGTCTCTGTGTGTCACTGTGTCACTGTGTCACTGTGTGTCATTGTGTGTCACTGTGTGTCACTGTGTGTGTCACTGTGTGTGTCTGTGTGTGTGGAACTGTGTGTATCACTGTGTGTCACTGTGTGTCACTGTGTGTGTCACTGTGTGTGTCACTGTGTGTGTCACTGTGTGTCACTGTGTGTTTGTGTGTGTCACTGTGTGTCTGTGTGTGTCTGTGTGTGTCTGTGTGTGTCACTGTGTGTCACTGTGTGTCTCTGTGTGTCACTGTGTCACTGTGTCACTGTGTGTCACTGTGTGTCACTGTGTGTGTCACTGTGTGTGTCTGTGTGTGTGGAACTGTGTGTATCACTGTGTGTCACTGTGTGTGTCACTGTGTTAATGTGTGTCACTGTGTTAATGTGTGTCACTGTGTATGTCACTATGGTCACTGTGTGTCCCTGTGTGTCACTGTGTGTCAATGTGTGTCACTGTGTGACACTGTGTGACACTGTGTATGTCGCTATGGTCACTGTGCCACTGTGTGTTACTGTGTGTGTGGGCTGGGATGTAAAGCATGTGTGTGTTAGCGTGTAGGATGTGTAAGAAGTGACGGAGTGCCTTATAGCAGGGTCCAGTCACATCGCACTCTCTTCAGACCCTGGTGACAAGACGGTCGGTATGTCAGGGACAGGGCCGCACATCTTTAGACGACGGGGCGACCACCAGGAATCGATATCAAACGACCGGTGTGTTTGAAGAAGGTCTGGTGGTGTTGGAGGGGGCGGGGGGGAGGTCACCCACTATGTGCAGCGAGGCGGGCCGCGGGACATACTTCCTTGTGTACAAGATATTGCCGTACACACCAATGGAGGTTTTTCTCGCATTGTAATTGGATTCAACGTTACAACAGATCTAAAATGGTATAGAAAGAGGGGACGTTGTTGCTGGCATCTACCTTGCTGTTGATGTAATTATGAGGAAAAGAATCCATGTTATTAGGAATTTAGCGCGATATACAGGTCTATATCAAAACGTGAAGAAAATGACGGTCTATATACAAAATTTTGCTTATAGATCTAGATGTAAAAATAAACCAATTAAATTTGTCCATGCCGTTTAGACAAAACTGCAGTGCCGGATCCGGGGGCAAAGGGGGTGGGGGAGCGGGGGGGGGGTCAAACCGCCTAGGGAACTGCCCCCCCCCCCACCCCATGCCTCTCCATAGATCAAAATCCTGTTACTATTATATAGATCACACCTATACATAAGTCTCGTGCATATAATACCTATATATCAGACTTTTATGACTTTCTTTTAAAACCTGTACTTGACAGCCTGAGTACCTGGCAAGGGTACCCAAAGAGCAAAGGGCGATACCTCCCTCCGCCCCCCCCCCCCCCCCCACACACACACACTCTACCTCACACATACACACACTTCCTCCCAACCACGAACCTACAGTAAATAAACACCGAAAAACATCGATAGCCCCCTGCCGCCCTCCCCTCTTGATATCTCTCACTAGTAGCGGCCATGGGCGCTCGCCTGACCGGGCATAGCACCCACCAAACAGACCCACCACGGGTCCAGCCGGGTTACAGACTCACACGGTCACGTTGTATGCATGTCCTCTCAGGCAGAAGGTATTCAATAGTATCATTGATACAGTTAGTTATAACGCCTCGCTAGAGATCTGATTCGGCGGCGATTCGTTGCACTCTCGCACCACCAGGTGGCGTCCTATGGCCGAGTCGGTTAGCGTCGAGAATGTGAAAAGGAAAGAGAGTTTGACGACTTTCCTCGGTGTTGTATAAACGGATCACAGTCCATGGGTTGGTACGCCGTGGACGTCAACGCGTCCGTTCGGGTAAGTCACTATTTAGATAACTGATAACACGGATATCGGCTGCAGTTGTTGGTGCCGATCTTTTTATATTTTAATTGGAGGATCTCCCTGGCTGGTAAGCAGGCTGAGCTGCATATATCAACAGGTCGCGGGTTCGCACCTCGGCGTCTAAATCTCGGGCATGTCTCCGGCAACATCATAAGGAAAATAGCGATCTATCTTGGTGTCAGTCGTTTAGCCTCCATGTGGATGAAAGTGGTCTAAAGAGCATACTTTATATTTCCATATTTCCTTCAATGTAAATGCACTGTAGCTTGACGAAAATGGTATATTTATCCCAAGATTTCGTTTATATTTATTTTATTAATGGCAAATTTTATCCCAGATCATTTGACATAAGGACCAGTCTTGACCAATCATGTTTGTTGCCAAGATAGTAAGTTGCCTCACCTGCGGTTTGATCCTCCCCGCCCCCGCCCCCGTCCCCACCATTAAACACACAGCAGTGGTGAGGGTGGGGGCCAGAAAACAGACGACGTTCGGATATCGAACGCGCGGGAGGGGGGGGGGAGGGCGGTGACAAAAGAGGCGTAATATATGTAAGAGCACACAAAAATAGTTTATCGATATTTGCACATGAATTATGCACAGTACCATTATGATACACTGTCCACATAGATATGTATATATAACCGATATGGCATGTGCTGGCACCAGTGATTGGTGGAGTCCTTATCATATCAGTGTGCCAAGTGGGCTCAACGACTGCAATCAGCCGGTGCGTGGTTCGAGCCCCATATTTCCAAATGTATACGCGTGGCTCCCGATGTCTGTCCTCGCAAAGAATAGGGGATGACAACCTGGAGACATGGCTCCTCTCTGCCTTGACTATTCCCATTGCCGAGATGTCACCTACAAAGGTTAACGCGTCCTACCTAAACCAACCTTGCAATAAAACTCCAGTAAAAACCGACCCAGTGAAATTTGCTCCTTCCCCGTCACTGCAATGGGCGTTAACTGCAATGCCACATGATGACGTATGCGACAGGATTCGGGCAAGGTCTTGTTGAGTTGTCAATGGATACACGACGTATTTTTCGGGACACCTGCATTTATTCTGAAGGCTATTGTTGGTGAAATTGACCCGTACGTCTTCGTTAATTCAGGTCCTTTCGCCCTCAGCAGTGAGTTGAAATCGATTAATTTGCTCATAACGCGCCCCCGCCTGCAGTGGGGACCGCGGCAGGTATGATTGGTTATAAAAGACTTGTTGATTGCACCTTTAACTCATGAACTTGGTCACGGACGGACAATGAGCACAGATTGATTTGTTGACACGCGTTTTCAGAGTTGTATCAGCTTCTCGGGGTCAGTTGCTAGGCAACGAGGCACTATAATGCAGATTCTTATATTAGGCTGAGTAGATCCTCGGAAAGATTGAGTGAACTGTTTAGCCGGTGTGCTTTGCGGGATTGTCCCCCATGCGGAGATGCACCCCCTCCCCCCTCACACACACACACCTATTTATCGTAATGGGCGCATTTTTGGGGGGCCAGGACCGGTTGGTCGCCCGGTTTACTCAAGATCTTCCGGACCTGCCGGTTGGGCTACGCCGAATATCAATGGAATGTTAATCCCGGTCAAGTCCAGTTCATTTAGGGGCAATGAAACCAGCCTAGACAGTCACTTTTCTGTCAGCCTCCATCTTCTCACGATGTCCCGTGCTGTTTCGAACGGGACACATCGGCATACCGAATGGATGCGCGCCGACCCGGCCCCGGTAAAAGAAGTATCGGGCGGTGTACCATATTTATGTATTCGGTCCACCTGCGGGATATACACCGCGGTTAACAAAGAAATGCGGCCACTGGCACCCCGTACACACACACAAAGCGATGAGGGTGTAAATATCAGGTATATTATATGAATGGGAGCTGCACATGGCGGACACTTTCGCATGTTACACCGGAATGGATGCCTGCATATTGTAGAGACAGAGGCCGAAATCTCCCCGCAACGACTACAAATAGGAAGTTATCTTTACACAACAGTTAATGGATTACCAGTTAAATGGGTTACCTCAGTTTCATAGATGAGTACTTCTCACTTGTATCTAACATCAGCTATGATTGCCAATTTCATACTCAGGATTAAGGAAGAAGGATTCAAGCGTTGCAACTTGGTACCCGCAACATGTTGGACTGCAGCTAAGCCTGCTTACTAGCTGAGCATGAGAGACGTTCTTCAAGCATAGCCGAAACATAACCTAAGAATATCTGTTTATTCTATTTATTTTATTTCCAGATGCCCAGATATGTGTTGATCAGAGAAGAATCGCCACGCACTAAAGAAATCGTTGCCGCTGCACAGTAAATAGGAAATTTCGTTTCCCATGACGACTGTGTAGATATTATCTAATAGAACAGTGTGCAATCCGGGATTTACGTAAGAGGGAAAGGTGAATATCGGATAGCAAGAAATCACCATGACAGCCAAGCATCCTCCGAGCTCCGGTATGACGTCACGGGCTCAGCTCCTGGAGAAGCAGCGCGCTTTGCACACGGCCCGCAACCCGGGCGACAGCCGCTACGGGGAGGTGCTGGCGCGGCTGGGGCGGCAAGAAAAGCGGGAGCTGTCGGCGGCGGTGGGGCGTCTGGAGGGGCAGAGGGGGAGGGCGCAGCGCGAGATGGAAGCCGAGCGCACACTATTTCTGCAGCGACAAAGGCAGCAGAGACGGGAGCCTCTCATCCTCGTCGAGCGCCCTCCCTCGCCGGAAGTCATGCGGCGACACCAATATGGCGGCCGCAGGCAGAGCGGCGCGCATGCGTATAATAGTGGTGGTGAGGATACCACCAGCCGGTTTGATCCAGTGACGTCGGTGACGTCATCGGATCACCTGCCGGGCTATATGAGACCGCTGAAATCTCGCTCGCAGCCGCCGAGTTTACGCACGGCGATCGACGCGTTTCGCGTTCTCCCGCGGAGGAAAGCCAACGTATGGGAGCGCGCGCTGGACGAGACGCCGAGATTTCAGTGTGCCGCGCGACCTTGTTGGCCTCTGGACAGCGAGGAAATACGAGATCTCCATCGCAGCCACTTACACCACCAGCGCCCTCTGTTGGATGTGCGGCCTAAGACATCGGAATGGCCGACCGCTGAAGCCGCTACGTCACTCGTGCTCTGGCGGCACCCAGCGCGCGGCGATCAACGCGCCAAAACCGCGACGCACATAACCGAAGGTCGCTCCTCGCGTGACCTTGCGCGTCACGTGGCAGAGGTCCAAGGTCGCCAAACTGGCCAAACGTTTATCACCGAACTGCAGGCGCCTAACTTAATTCCGGTGGCCACCCAAGGAAGGGAATCAAATGCTACTAATTCGCCTGGCGTTAGCACTAATGACATGCACTCCATTATCGCCCACGAGAACAATACCCGGGAGGGAAACCATATTGACATCGTGAATGGGATTCAGTATGAGTCTGAATATCCCGAGAGCCAAGCAAAGGCGTTAAGAAAGACGAAGGCCGCCCCAAGCCGGAAAGCCTTCGACAATCCTTTACATAATCCCCAACCCGAGGTGGCGGGATTAACTACTGCTTCCGGAGTTGGCTCCGCTGCGACCCCACGTGGTGTGGTGGGAGGCGGTATGGGGAGGCTAACGATGGGCAATGGCGGCCGTGATACCTCTGTTGTTGACGCCGCCGCTGCCGGCACCAGCTTTAACCCCGGCGGAGCGTTATCCTGCCCGGGGGAGCAATGCACAGACCCAGCGACCCCCCAAAGCAATAAGAGGCGGAGGAACAAAAAAAAGAAGAAGAAATATCCGAAGAAATCCCCAGAGCTTATGACGACGACTAGTGATGAGACACGCGTATGTATGAACAAAGGAATGAACGATCCCGGGCGTTGCCATGGAGACCGCCACGGAGAGGCTAGGTTATCGGCTAATAATCAAAGGGCAACCAAAGGTCAAATTGTCACCTCCGAACTGTCGGCTTTGGCGGAGACATCGCAAGAACAAAACAACGAAATTAATCCCATTCTAACCCGGTCCGATAATGGAAATCACTGCGCGGTAAACAGATTAAGCGCCCCGACTGATCAACAAAGTCTGTCCAGCGAGGATAACAACCCAATTCCCGCAGAAGAAGACGGTTCAACGACTACCCATTGTGACGTCAGAGCACGTGTGGACATTGCCATGGTACCTAGCGATGGGCTCGCCGCTATTAAATCCACACATCGAAAGGAAAATGTATTGGAAGTTATTCTAGAAAAATGCTGATAATTAATTATTATATTGAAATAATTATCAGTTGGCTCTGTTAGAACCACATCAATATTTCATTTGCTCGAAACACAAATAAAGTGTCATAAAATATTCCATATGGATACGAAAATATCGCTTGACGATCATTGAAAGTTTAGGCATTATCGGTTTTTCGGGCAAGAAAATGTCTAAAAATGACATTGCATCAGTTCAGACAAAAATAAAAAACTATGGTTTGGCATTGTGTAACGTCTGTAGAATAGAAATAAAGAAAACAAAGCAGTAAGTTGGTAAGACAAAAAATTCTCAGCCTGCCGTTTATATGCGAAGAAAATATGTCTGACACAAGAAGCGACTGCTTGTGACACGCAACCTTGACCAAACTAACGTTGAGACAATTCACTGTTCCAGGTTGCTAAGCATTGACGTCACTGTTGCTATTATCCAATTATTTTCCGCGTGCGGTATGCCCGACAAAAAAGTCCGATAACAAAGCAGCATGTCACTTTCTGCTCAGTTTCAGAGATGAGTACATTTAATTACTGGTAATTAAATGTAAAGTGTATCCCTAGCCCCCCCCCCCCCCCCCAACCCTCGCCTTATGCATTGGTAAAATGTAACAGGCAAGAAACTGATAACAAGTCCCACAAACAAAGCAACATATCACTTTCTTGTCAGTTTCAGAGATGAGTACATTTAATTACTTATAATTAAATGTGAAGGGTATCCCGTTCCACCCCCAACCAACCAGGCAAGAATCTGATGAAGGAGCTTTGACTTCCTTGGCCGGAGATGAACGCCTCCAAGGGATCTAATCTTGTTTTTCAGCAGACGTTACTCGAATCGTAAGCCGCAGACGCAAATATAGGGAACAACACATCCTTACTTAGGGATTCTGTCTGTCCTGTTGATGAGTGGCCACAGGTGCTGCCGGCAGTCGTAAAAACCGACCTAAGAGCCAACCCAAGGCAATCCCCTTCACACTAGGGGTCGCTGACACGTATGTGCCTCAGGCTTGTCTTGGTGTCCATGTTTGCTTGCCTGGTAAACCAGCTGGTCAGTGTCTTTCCCTGGTACGGTCCAGGCGATATTTACCTGGCTTGCCTGGTAAACCAGCTGGTCAGTGTCTTTCCCTGGTACGGTCCAGGCGATATTTACCTGGCTTGCCTGGTAAACCAGCTGGTCAGTGTCTTTCCCTGGTACGGTCCAGGCGATATTTACCTGGCTTGCCTGGTAAACCAGCTGGTCAGTGTCTTTCCCTGGTACGGTCCAGGCGATATTTACCTGGCTTGCCTGGTAAACCAGCTGGTCAGTGTCTTTCCCTGGTACGGTCCAGGCGATATTTACCTGGCTTGCCTAGTAAACCAGCTGGTCAGTGTCTTTCCCTGGTACGGTCCAGGCGATATTTACCTGGCTTGCCTGGTAAACCAGCTGGTCAGTGTCTTTCCCTGGTACGGTCCAGGCGATATTTACCTGGCTTGCCTGGTAAACCAGCTGGTCAGTGTCGTTCCCTGGTACGGTCCAGGCGATATTTACCTGGCTTGCCTGGTAAACCAGCTGGTCAGTGTCGTTCCCTGGTACGGTCCAGGCGATATTTACCTGGCAGACTACATCACGCTATATCACTTCTTGATTATTAGCGTGAATGTGTTATATTAATATGTATGCAAACCCAGTGCTGCCAAATACTGCATCTGCACTAAAAGAATGCGCTAATTAATGGCTTCGAATATGGGTTTTTCACCTAAGATTAAAGCTATTCGAATAGCTGTTTTCCGTCAAAATCACACCAAAATCGACAATTGTTACATTGCTAATTGCTGATTAGTGCACGAATTATTTATTCTCATCGTTTAGTTATCACTAAAATGTATTGCCTCTCTAAAATGCTGCAATAAACCGGTGATATACACACAAATCTATGACGTATTTCACATAACTTCCATGAAGTTTGTAGACCAATATTACAGTTTTGTTAAATGTGAATGCTAATCTATTATTTCGGTGTTTTTTTTTGTGCAATTTTTTTAATTGGCGGGAAACAAATCAACTGTTTGAATAGTAATACAGTTAGTTACATATATTAAAGGTAAGATTAATTTAATGGATAAGAGTGTCGACCCGTTCTTTTTTTGTTACCTAATAACCACAGTAGAATTGCTGAATCGTTCTTTCGTCCTTAGATATCAAGCTCCCCGCATGGTGGCGCTACGCAAGCTCCGCTTTTACCGCTGCTGTCGGCCGGGGGAAAATTTCAAGATTCTTGAAAAACGGTCAAATCAGCTGTAATTTCCTGCTACATTATAATTTTCAAGAATAAAACATAAAAATAACGACCTTTGTGTATTTAATACAGCAAAAAAACACCTTGTACCCTTTCGAAAAAGTTATAATTGTGACAGAACTCTTTCTTTTCATCACCTGATTCCATGTGTTATTAGGCTTAGGTTGGGTCCCAGCACTAATTTGTAGAAATGCGCGACGCATTTTTCCTATCGATTTGCGCAGCGCCGCCCTGGCGAGCGAGTGTAAAAATACATTGAGGACGTAGGCGACAACAGAGATATAATGGAGCCCTAGCGGAGTGAGTCGAAGGCAGAGAGTGCTTAGATATGTGTAGCAAGGTGTATGCCAGTGCGCAGTGCACATAACTGAACATTTGGTCCTTGCCTATTCCAAGGGTTCTGGCATTCGGTTCACTCCGAGAGGCACGCATAGTCAATGTGCATTGTGGTATTACAAGGGGCGGATCCAGGGGGCGGTGCGGGGGGGGGGGGGCGGGGTGGGTCCAGGGGATCCGGCCCCCCTTTTGGGGAAGAGGGGGGCCGGATCCCGCCCTTTATCCTGGAAAATCCTAGGTCCCTAGTCGCCTTTTTTACGGACGTAACGTTGGTACAAACATTCTACTACTGAGCTGCAGATCAACAGGTCGTTGGTTCAAGCCCTCCCGCCTGCATCTGGGGCAAGTTTCATGCCTCCAATGTCCTTGTCCCGGGCAGTCTGTCGGGCCGAGTTGACCTCACATCACTCACTGTGCCTGAGATCTCGCAGGCGAATTCTCGCGATGTCAGCCATGTTTGCTCAATCTGTTCCGGAGTTGGTTGTTGTGGTTGCATAATTCTTTATTTGTCGCGACTACACGGCAGTACAGGTCTCGTTTACTTATTGATGAAAGAAATAAATTACTTAGAAATCGGACTTAGGCATTTACGGGGCCCGTCAAGTGCGGTAAATGTGCGATATTGGGGGTGGAAACGGGTGCCTGTCGCTCAGTTCCAGCGGGAGTTGGACACCTTGTGTGTTTAGTATACGTTGTGGGGCCCCTTACCCCCCCCCCCACCCCCCGGCCTCCCCCCTCCACTGATTTACTGTGCCTGTGCCCCCGCCCAACATGGTGTCTCCCCTCCCCAAACTTGGGGGTTCTACCCTAACATAACTTGTCTACGTTCCCGTAATTTAGGATATCACCCCAACCTGAGTGTCACCCCTCCCTTAACTTGGGGCGTCTCCCCTCTTCTAATTTAGGGTGTCTACCCTCTCCTAACTTGGGGTACCACTCTAACTTGGGGTACCACTCTAACTTGCGGTACCACCCAGTTCGGGTGGTCCAACGTGGAGCGTCTCCCTTCACATAAGTTAAGGCCTCTCCCATCGCCAAACTTGATGCCTCCCCGTTTCCATATATTGGGTGTCTTTCCTCCCCAAATATTGGGTGTCTTCCCTCCCTAAATATTGGGTGTCTCCCCTCCTCAACCTGGGGTGCTTCTCTCCCCTAATTCGGGGTGTCTACCCCCCCCCCCCCTAGCTTGCCTCTCCCCTCTCTACACTTGCAGTACACGTTAAAAACCTGGGGTGTCTTTTCTCTCTTTATTAGGGGTGTATCCCCTCCCCTAACTTGGGGTATCTCCCATCCCCAAACTGGAAGCACCACCTATACTTGGGGTCTCCCGTCCCTTATTTTGGGGTATTTCCCCTCCTTTAACTTGGGATGTCTCCCCTCTCCTAACTTGGAGTACCACCCCAATTTGGGTTGCCTCCCTTTTCCTAATGCATGGTGTCTCCCCTCCCCTAATCTGAGGTGCCTCCCCTCCCCTAAGTTGGGATGTCTCCCCTCCCATAACTTGCCTCTCCTGTCAAAACTCCTGTCTTCCCTTTCATAATTTAGGGTCTCTCTCCTCCCAAAACTTGGGATACCACCCTTATCTTGGGGTCTCTCCCCTCCCGAAACTTGGGGTACTACCCGAACTTGGGTTACTACAACTTGCCAGAACTTGCGCACCACAACTAAATTGGGGTGTCTCCCCTTCCCTAAATTTGGATGTCTCCCCTCCCCTAACTTGGTGTACTACCCTGATATTGAATGTCCACCTACCCCCTAAATTAAGGCTACCACCCCAACTCTTGGTGTCTTCCCTCTCCTAACTTAGGGCGTCTCCCCTTCCATAACAGGGTGTGTCCCCTCCCCTAACTTGAGGTGCCTCCCCTCTCCTATCATGGGGTAGTGCTCCATTTTGAAGTATCTTCCCTGCCCTATCTTACGGCATCAGCTGAATTTTGAATGTCTCCCCTCCCCTTACTTGGGGTACCGCCCTAACTTGGGGTGTCTTTCCTCCAATAACTTGGGGTAGCATCCAAACTTGGAGTGTCTGCCCTCACTACTATCCCAATCTCGCCTCCTCTAACTTAGAGTATGTCCCCTCTCCTAACTCTCCTTAAAACCCCTAACCCCCGCCCCATCCCTTCCCCCTTGGATCCTGCTGAGTACTATCTGTACCGATGAAATTTTACATTGACAGACCCCCAAATCCCCTTCCACATACATATTTTATTCATGTATGATCAGGATGAAACGCCTCAACAATCGATTGAATTGCGAATGTCGGACCATGTATGAAAAAGTCGGTCAAACCTGAGACCCATCCGGCTCGCCATGCAAATACACTGCATCGATCGACAGTCGGAAAACAGAAAAAGAGGTTCTGAATGTAAAGATTTCTATAAAATTTAAACAATCTATTTTTATTTATGTTTGTTGTATTTTGCAGTTTAAATAACTCTCTATCACGCAAACTGGAAATATGGGTATGGTAGGTCACAATTCGTAGTGCGGGTCTCAACTGCCTCGCCTTCCTGTCATTTCGTTTATGTAAAAATACGTTGCTTCTTGTGGGGGTTAATAGGGTAAAGTAAGCCACCACCTTAAAAATATCTTCCAATGAATAGATTTTGGTAGATTTTGAAAACACTACTCCTAGATACCTAAGGAATAAGAAAAAACAGGTTTCATTACTATTGCAATTTGTCTTGGGTATATCCCTATTTTGGCCGGACTACTATACTGGATGATAGGCCGGTTTCGAGAGTTTCGAGGGCCCAGCTTTTGCCTTTTCATATGTTGAATGGTATAAAGTTCGACCCTCGAAGGGGGGCCGAGGCCGGGTAGCGCCCCTCCCCACCCACTGGATCCGCTCTGTGCAGTAGGCCTACTTATCGTTCCGTTCAAAGCCAAAGCTCAGCCCAATGAAAGTAACTTTTTCCACTGAAAGTAAACATTAGATCGGCGCACAATTTTGGCGAGAAGAGTTTAGAACCAGGCGCAGTCAAACGCCGCCAGTCATTGTGAATCCCGCTGGCGCCGTGGTGGAGCATCTTACTTTTTGATCGTAGGGTTGTGAGTACCGATGAATAAATTAAAAAACATATATATTTATTGATGGCTATGCTTACTTACTGCTTACTTACTGAAAATCAGTTTTTAACGAAAAATCTGTTATTTTAACTATGACGCAGCGAATAATTGAAAGAACATGATTTTGATTTTTTTTTAGCGGAAACGTGCTGAATGGGTATCGTTTTTATCTAGTGGGGGTGGTGGGGAGGGGGGTTGTCATGGGGGAACTATCCCGAGGAGGAATGGACTCTACCCTTAAACATATGAAAACCAAAACCGGCCCCCCCTATCCAGCACATATTGAGCAGACTCTGAACCCGCCCCCCCCCCCCCCAGTGGCGTGTGCAGGAATCCTTGAAAGCGGGGGCACAATAAAAAAATTGACGGCAGCGTGATCACCGTGGGGGACACATATGTTGTAAAAGGGGGGGAACAGATATACTTTAGGCTCTGGAAAGGGGGGCACGTGCCCCCTGTGCCCCCACCCCCCTTCCACATACTTCAACTGCGGACCACATTTTTCTTTCACTCTCTTTTTATGTATACATGTTTATCGTACTATCGACAAAGTGCGACTTAGACCTGTTTACACCTGATTGCGTGATTCTTATCAGAAGGCAGCCCTGCGAGGTCTCGGCTAACTGGGTCAACTGTTACATATGCAAATCTGTGACGTCGTATCCCACGGCGGCCATTACCCGGCAGAAAATAAAAAGTCGCCACCTGGGATCGGCAACCAGGGTAACTGGAGAAGCATGTCGGGATGTTTTTAGGATTCGGGGGCCGCGTTTTGGTGAATTGTGTGGGGGTTGTGTGGGTGTGGGGACGGAGGGGGCGGGGGGTGGGAACTGTGGGGGCGGGGGCGGATGGGTGAAGATACAGGGAGGGTTTGCCGCAGTCATGACATCAATATCCTTCTGTCTCGCATCAGATCTCGCCGTCATCAGATCTCGCTGTCTCGGGTGAGACATCACAAGGGGCCGTGTTTATAATTCCATCGTAACTTACACACGACAAGCGCATTTTGGTCTTAGCCTCACTAGCTCGTTGTTGTGTTGCTCATGATTTCTTTTTGTATTTTGATAATGTTTTCTACTGAACACAGAGCACTGGAAATAAAGTATTTAAACCAGAACAAACATTTCCACCGGGAAAAAAACTTTTTATATTGGGACTAAACTATTTCAAACGTACTCAACTATTTCAACCGTGAATGAACTAGATCAGCCAAGACAAAAAATCCACCGGAGATAAAACTATTTAAGCCGGCAATAAACTATTTAAACCGGGAATAAACTATGTAGACCGCAATGAACTTTTTAATCTGGGAATAAACTATGTAGACCGCACTGAACTTTTTAAACTGGGAATAAACTATTTAAACCGGGAGTAACTATAAATTAATCGGGAACAAACTATAAATAAACTGGGAATGCATTATTTGCACAATAACCATCGATATATTTCTCAGCCGTTCATACAAAAGAGGATAGCGTATACTGACGGGGATACTGACTGTTTCTCACTTCTCATACTACATTAGTATAGTTTGTTAGATCGGCCCCTTGTGCGGGGGGGGGGGGCTAACTAGATTCAACATTTTATCAAGAGGTGTCTTTGGAAGGCTCAAAATCTGACCCATTCAAGTACCAAAAAGTGTGTAAAATTAGGGCCAATCCACATCACAGCGGAGACAGTTGCACGACTTTAGCAAAATCATCTTTGACGAAAATCCTTAGGCTTGCATACTTTATATAAAAGAAACTGGCTTAGCGCTTGCCTCCTCTGACCTTGCGTCAGTTAGACGATAAAGAGGCCATGTATGTCAGTCTATTCAAGATTGTCAGGTATCAAGAATGGTAATAAGACATGTTGTTCCTGAAAATTAGATCTGAAGTAGATGCAAAATTGTTTTCCCAACGATCAAAGTAGACTCAGGTACCATAGTACGTAACAAGAACCCATTGGCGCGCAAAAATGCACGAAAAAGACATCGTTTCCAGCGGCACGTCCTCAGCAGTCCATTGTTTAACCATAGGGCTGCCGTGTGCTGACTGACACAACACTGATTGTGACAGTACAGTGGAGGTGAACGCTCGTGCATGCAAGCAGTAGCTAATTCAAGAACTGATCAGAGCACAGCCCTCTAAAAATAACAATGATTCGCACCCAGATGACACTCATCACATAGCTTGCAGACAATGTAACCCATGTCGTCATTACGGTCGCTAAGGGCAACACTAGTCGATCGCGCCCAGAATGAGGCTACAGGTGAAAGATGCCATCTCCACCATTCACCCCTCTCCTTTGTCAATCTAAGATCCAGGAACGTTTTGTAACAAAGCAACGGACGCTCTCTTTGTGAAGCCAAGTCATTGTTGTACAAGATAATCCTAAGACCATGAGAGGATGGCGTCGCGACAGGACACAGTGGCAAAGTTTAAACCCCCTTTAAATGAGGGTTTACCCTTTTTCATGTAGACAGCGTGACCACCGCAGAATAACCGGGCGAGGGTCAAGGAGCGTGCTTTGTTCAAAGGCAGCTGGGTTTAAGCACACTGACGCAAGGGTAACGCAACTCTAGTTTAGCTCCCAGTGCCTTGAGTCGCGATCAATCGGTTCCTTAGGGACGGACCATTTGATATCCAGCGGGAGGGATGGGGCGGGGGGTGGCTATGGCATCGGGTGGAGGCCAAATAACATTTGGGTGGGGCGGGGAGGGGGGGGGTGGTAACGAAGGCTGAATTTTGTTTTCCATGGGGCGATCAAAATTTTGTTCAATGGGTTCTTGTGATGGCGCTTGCGTTGTTTGTTATATATGCAAAATGTATTAACAGTCAGTTAAACAGTAGGCGGGCAGAATATTTGTTGAAGAAATAGAGAACAATTGGGTAACAAGCAACACTATTTTATTTAAAATATTAGTCAGGGCCATATAATTGTTTCTTTTCTTCGATATTAAATGGTCCGTCCCTTAGATCAAACTCTTTCAATAGAAGCACGATTCCTGAGATATACAAAGCGATATCGCTCTAACTGTAGAAGATTTAAAGCAATATACTTGCATGCGCCATCTGAGATTTTTCACATGTTAGAATCAAGACTAAAAGTATTTCAAAATGATGATGCATATATTATTTATCTCTTTGAGTTTGTAAAACAACAATTTCAACATAAAATTACGCGGTTTATTTATATCGGACGTCCTAGCGAGCCGCGGTCGACATCACACAGAATAACCGAACGGGCCTCAATATAACGCGGAATATCTGCGAAATCCTTTTTTATTGATGACCCTACCGAACAGCGAACAGGCGGGCAGGGATATAAAGCCGGCCACCAACTTCTACTCCGCTGAACAAATCTGCTTCTCTCCGGATAGCCCACAAGTTTCAAAATTTAAATTCAGGAAGACTATATTTAATTTGACATGGAGGAGAGGTTGGTAATACAAAAACAGAATATATTGCAGAGCCCATCCCCGCGTATCCTATTGCTCGCATAACCATGGTATGGGAATGGGGGGGAGGGGGGCGGTGTGGGACACGGATTAGATTTCAAAAAAAAAAATACTGTAATTAACGCGTTGAGGACATCGTGACAACACCTCCGGTTTGACATGTATATTGGTGCAGCTGTGTTCTGCATACGATTTATGTTTAACAATCCGTCTATATTTAAGTCAGGTGCGTATTCGGTTATCCACATCGCAATGTACAGCTGTCAACGGTGCTTGCCATGGCCGATCCATAGGTGGAGGGGGGGGGGGGGTGGCACAGGGCGCGGACCGCCTCCGTGGCTGGAAAAAAAGACGATGAAATAGCAATGCCATTCTTTCCCTATATATTGTGTCAATGCCTCCTCGTATGCAATAATGTACGTGCCCCCCGCCCCCCCCCCTCCACCCCCTACAGCCCTTTTGCAAAATCCTGGATTCGCCATTGGTTTTGTACTGGTTTGTAGTGTAACCACGCCGCATATATAACATATGATATTACCAACATATATTAATTACGACAAAAAACGATCAACACAAGATTGTGACCCAGCTGGAATTGGGAAGATTTCTATCATCATTGAATCCTCATGGCAGTTAATGATGAGCCGTCCTGGCTGCCTTGATAAGCGGCCGAACCTGCATTCCTTGATGCAAAGGCTGATATCTGTATTGTCACTGTACGCCCGCGGCGGCCCGTAACTGCAGATACGGTCAACTAAAGATGGCGGAAGGTATGTCAGGTGAACTGTCAATTCGCGGTAAAACCATGAGAAATATGTCATTGCGTAGTCATCTGTGGTGTCCTTTCGATACAACTTTCGTTCGAATTTGTTATTCTTCAAGATTTAGTTCAGTTTTAAAGCATTTATTATAAGCGTTGTTGCAGTGTTGACCGTATCTCAATCTTGCCAGCTACCCGAGTTACGGTCAACCCCCAATTTCAGCTACGGGCAACATCCTTTTTATATGACGTTACGATGATGTAATTAGAACCATGGCTGTTATCTTGTTTTCACAATGGCAGCCTCATAACTTTGTTGGACGATGTAAAACATTTGTCACGGCCTATGCACAGTTTCAAACAAATGACCAATATATTATTGAACTGACACTACCTCTCGCCATCAGACAATATCTGGAGATACGCTTCCGTATAGTATATTATGCTTGATACAGATTTCTTTATTGTCCCCAGATATTCTTGGGCCCCAGTTGGCCTTCATGTGTGCAGTAGTAACCTATTTTTATACTTTTTGATATATACTTTCTTTATTTTGCGAGGTTAACGACAGCCAATATACATGCGAATGATCACTTACGTGACGTCATACCCCTTCCACCCCATAAGGCACTCTCTGCCTTCGACTCATTCCGCTAGGGCTCCATTATATCTCCGTTGTCGCCTACGTCCTCAAGGCATTTTCGCACTCGCTCGCCAAGGCGGCGCTGCGCAAATCGATAAGAAAAATGTGTCGCGCATGTCTACAAAGTAGTGCTGAGACCATGCCTAAGCCTAATAACCCACGAAATCCGGTGATGAAAAGAAAGAGTTCTGTCACAATTATAACTTTAAACGAAAGGGCATAAGATGTTTTTTTATGTTTTATTCTTGAAAATTATAATGTTGCAAGAAATTACAGCTGATTTGACCGTTTTTCCAGAACCTTGAAATTTGCCCCAGGCCGACAGCAGCGGTAAAATGTAGCTTGCGTAGCGCCACCGTGCGGGGAGCTTGCTCATAAGGGTCTACGATCTTACCCGTTGCTACGGGGAGGGCGTCTGTACGGGGAGCTCCCCGTAGCGACGGCCTCAGTAACACTGCCTGCACTGTTAACGGCCGTCACGCCTGCGCCTTCCCCTCTCAGACGCATGGCGCCTTCCCCTCTCAGACGCATGGCGCCTTCCCCTCTCAGACGCATGGCCAGAGTGGTGTTAGCGGCCTTCACGCCTGCGCCTTCCCCTCTCAGACGCATGGCGCCTTCCCCTCTCAGACGCATGGCGCCTTCCCCTCTCAGACGCATGGCGCCTTCCCCTCTCAGACGCATGGCCAGAGTGGTGTTAGCGGCCTTCACGCCTGCGCCTTCCCCTCTCAGACGCATGGCGCCTTCCCCTCTCAGACGCATGGCGCCTTCCCCTCTCAGACGCATGGCCAGATTGGTGTTAGCGGCCTTAACGCCTGCGCCTTCCCCTCTCAGACGCATGGCGCCTTCCCCTCTCAGACGCATGGCGCCTTCCCCTCTCAGACGCATGGCGCCTTTCCCTCTCAGACGCATGGCGCCTTCCCCTCTCAGACGCATGGCCAGAGTGGTGTTAGCGGCCTTCACGCCTGCGCCTTCCCCTCTCAGACGCATGGCGCCTTCCCCTCTCAGACGCATGGCGCCTTCCCCTCTCAGACGCATGGCGCCTTCCCCTCTCAGACGCATGGCCAGAGTGGTGTTAGCGGCCTTCACGCCTGCGCCTTCCCCTCTCAGACGCATGGCGCCTTCCCCTCTCAGACGCATGGCGCCTTCCCCTCTCAGACGCATGGCCAGAGTGGTGTCAGCGGCCTTCACGCCTGCGTTCACCCCTCTCAGACTCTCTGCATGCGTCTGGGTAGGGAGGAGGCAGGCAGCCGTCGGGGTTGTCACACAAATTAATTTAACAGATGAAAGTTGAAAGACGATTTGTGCTCATAATTGACTTTTATTCTCAGATCAACTCAAAGACATATATATATATATATATATATATATACAACACAACTATATTTACAACTTTGGTTTAACTGTGTCGTCCAGGATCTGACTGGCAGCGTTTATCCACATAATTTAACGTGTTATACGTATCTCTAGCTATCCCCTTCATATTTTATTTACATACCATACCTCCTGACCATTTCATGACTTACTTGATGTCATCAAAAGCCCCGTGGCTCGGGGCCTATCCCTACTGTGTGGGTGTTGGGTGGGCGGGCGAAAACTGGCCATGTTTGGCACTTAATACTGAGGGTCTTAATTACCGCCAGTACCGACAAAGCATTGGGAGCTTAGCGGACACGCACTTCGCAATGGTTGACGCATCTATAAATATAGCGGTCGCCAATTACATCCAGAGGTCGGGTATCATATCACCTCGCTAGCCCTAACGTATAATAGTGGGCTATCATGTTGCTTGTAAATAATAATCACTGATATCTGATCGTGTCTCTATTACTGGAGGCGAGGGAATACCTTCTCCGATCTCCTCGATTGGCATCCATGAATTCTTGGAGATTCCGGATCTGCTGTTGGCAATTTTTGGGGATCGTTATCCGTACAATTCCTGGTTCAACGCGAAGAGCCTTTCCTAATATACCGCGATCCGTTATAGCAGTTTGCGAATTCCTTGATATTCGCGATATCACTTTTAAGATGCGTTTCTTTTTTTTTCGCCCCCGCTCTTGGAAAATCTTCCTTTTTTTTTTGTTTTTCTTTTTTTTCATTTATAACAAAAGAACGGTCCTCATCTAGGAGATTCGATATTGCTGTCCTTAATTCTTAGGGATTCGTGATTCAGAGGCGGTACCTCTTATATGCAGATCCATATGCGCATATTCTATAACCCAAGGCGTGCCTGGGTCACATGCTTGGTTGGCTCTGTGGCTGTATACGGGCCCCGTCAGATTTTTGCCCGTAATACAGCCACAGAACTAGGGCTAATGGGGCGACTCCCATCCCCCCGCCAAACACAAACACACGCAAAATACACGTACGTCCACCCCCCCCCCCCCCCCCCGTTCGTAACTAAAGGCTTTCATGTTGCATGTAAATGATAATCACTGATGTTGGATTGAGCTTCTCTAACTAATCCACGGCCCGTTTTTTACAAGCACCGACCACGCTGCTCTCACCTGTTGTCGGTATCCAGGTGTATCTCAGTTGGTTATCTTTGCAGTGTCACAGTGTCACAGTGTCACACGGCGTAACAGCAATGCAAGGCGTTTTGTTGTTATGTACACCTGTTTTTGCACATATCAGGGCTAAACAAACATAACAAAGCTTATCAATTAGATGGCTCTAGTGCACGCGACTTTCAATGGCCTTAACCAGAGTCTCCTAAGTGCCATATTTACTGTTGTTTTGACAAATATTGTTGGGCTGTTCCGTTATGAACAGTTAGTTGAATCCATCCATCCATTCATCCATATAAGAGGCCAAAGAACCTCCAGAAACACCGAATTGGTAGGATGAAATATGCCTCATATGCAATGTTACGATGTGTTGCAGGATGAGACAATGTTACAGTGCGTTACAGGACGAGACAATGTTACAATATACAATATTACATCTCCATCACCTCCATCATACCCCGACCCCACCCCCACCCTCACAGCCCACCCCACCCCACCCCCACAGCCCACCCCAACCCCAACCACCACCAACACCAAACCCTCACCATTGCCCCACCACAACCCACACGCCAACACCCCCCCCCCCACCCCACCTCACCACCCTACGCTATACACCACCAAACGCACGTGTTTTTCGTTCGACGTCGTTACCCATTAAGCACCGGTGGCTGACTTTGATGAGCGATTGCGCAGGGAGATCTTACGCGATTCTCACGTCTGTCAACGTAGCTTTGAACCCCTGAACGACTACTATTAATATGGCGGAAAAAGAGCTGCATTGGTTGCGTTAGCGACCGCCGCGAGAGCTGACATCGACCATCTAATTACCATCGTTTCGCAGCTGGTACCGCCGCTCATACTCATACAAGTAAACCTTGCTGAACGAGCGAAGTTGGGGCTGCGGAACCAGGCTACAGGCCGGTGGCGCCTCACTCTCCCAGCAGAGGGCACTCGTTCCACATCGCCTCAGCCCCACGTAACTGCCAACCTCACAGATGACGTCATCGGTGCTGGGACCGCGAATGGATTTCGAGGGTTGCTTAGATTGGAGTGAGCATTTGTGATCCAGAATATGAAACATATAGTTAAGCCAAAAATTATTTCAAAATAACACGGGGTCAAAGTTCCAAGCGCTTCACGTCTTTGACCTCCATCGAACTTAGTTCAGAAGTAATTTGGGTTTGGATTCATCAAAATTAATAAATTCGTCCTGTACGGTACTAGTAGCACAGTAAATGCTAAAAGCACATTGGTGTATTTGATGCCAAAATTCGAATATTTCTTAGATTATATTTATTTTAAATTTTCGCGTATGAAGGATAATTTTGATGATTCAATTTGACGTGGGGCAGAGGGACCACAGCCTAAGCGGAACGCCTTCTGCCGGGAGATCTGTGGCGCCACTCTGCCTTCTCGAGAACTTATGGTTTGATGATTCCGCGCTTTGATGGGGAAATCGCATGGTAGGGGTGCAGACAGACTTATACTACTTATACTAAAATACAATGAGCGGATTCCGGATATCCCTGCGATACGGAGTCTCAAGCATGGACCGATGATGGCCCCTGATTTATTCAGTCAGACCGCTGCTGACGATCAGGAGTCAAATTTCAGAATATCAGCCAAAAAAATGCGGATTTTTGTTTCTCTCCACCTTAATCGTTCTTTTTCTTAAAATTAAAAAGCTATGACATATACTCAGAACATTACCCCCCCCCCCCGAATTACTTAGGAGTCATAAGGAATGTAAGCAGAGAAACGCAGGAAGACTGTATTAGCTCCAGCTGTTTTGGCGGGTTCCCGGCACCCTTCGATTAACGCAGCGCCGCCCTGGCGGCGACAATTCAAATGTATCAAAGGCAGGGGCTGACATGATTTGATAACCCACAATGCAACAGGACAAAGGCAGGGGCTGACATGACTTGATAACCCACAATGCAACAGGACAAAGGCAGGGCTTGACATGACTTGATAACCCACAATGCAACAGGACAATGGCAGGGCTTGACATGACTTGATAACCCACAATGCAACAGGACAATGGCAGGGGCTGACATGACTTGATATCCCACAATGCAACAGGACAAAGGCAGGGCTTGACATGACTTGATAACCCACAATGCAACAGGACAAAGGCAGGGGCTGACATGACTTAATAACCCACAATGCAACAGGACAAAGGCAGGGCTTGACATGACTTGATAACCCACAATGCAACAGGACAATGGCAGGGGCTGACATGACTTGATATCCCACAATGCAACAGGACAATGAGCAGCGAACTACGGTTACTTCTGTCCGTCCGAAGCAGTTTGAAAATCTACACCAGGCGGAAAACACTGGCAGCGAAAACATCATTCTCAACCAATGAAAATATCTGTTATCAGATCCAACCCGGATAAGCGTCATCTTTAATTATTAATATTCAGAATAATGGCAAAGCGTGTAGAGTAACAGGACCGAGTGGTTGGTGATTGACGAATAGGCGACACTCCGCTCCTCAATAAATAACAAACATCTACTGTGTCTGAAGGATACGATGCGTGGTGCAAAGGCACTCCGTCCTAGTACTTACCTGATATATGTAAACGTATGTATTGCATACCGAGATTCTTGAGCCAATGAACACATTAATCGACAACGTGACACACAGACACACACTGACACCCAGACTGACACAAACGGAGACACAAAGTGATACACACAGGCAAATCCTGACTTACACCAACAGACACAGACTGACACCCAGATGGCCACAGACACTCAGACACACACCGACACCCAGACTGACACAGACACTCAGACACACACTGACACCCAGACTGACACAGACACTCAGACACACACTGACACCCAGACTGCCACAGACACTCAGACACACACTGACACCCAGACTGACACAGACACTCAGACACACACTGACACACAGACTGACACAGACACTCAGACACACACTGACACACAGACTGACACAGACACTCAGACACACACTGACACCCAAACTGACACAGACACTCAGACACACACTGACACCCAGACTGCCACAGACACTCAGACACACACTGACACCCAGACTGACACAGACACTCAGACACACACTGACACCCAGACTGACACAGACACTCAGACACACACTGACACCCAGACTGACACAGACACTCAGACACACACTGACACCCAGACTGACACAGACACTCAGACACACACTGACACACAGACTGACACAGACGCTCAGACACACACTGACACCCAGACTGACACAGACACTCAGACACACACTGACACCCAGACTGACACAGACACTCAGACACAGACTGACACCCAGACTGACACAGACACTCAGACACACACTGACACCCAGACTGACACAGACACTCAGACACAGACTGACACCCAGACTGACACAGACACTCAGACACACACTGACACCCAGACTGACACAGACACTCAGACACACACTGACACCCAGACTGACACAGAAACTCAGACACAGACTGACACCCAGACTGCCACAGACACTCAGACACACACTGACACACAGACTGACACAGACGCTCAGACACACACTGACACACAGACTGACACAGACACTCAGACACAGACTGACACCCAGACTGACACAGACACTCAGACACACACTGACACCCAGACTGACACAGACACTCAGACACACACTGACACCCAGACTGACACAGACACTCAGACACAGACTGACACCCAGACTGCCACAGACACTCAGACACACACTGACACACAGACTGACACAGACGCTCAGACACACACTGACACCCAGACTGACACAGACACTCAGACACACACTGACACCCAGACTGACACAGACACTCAGACACAGACTGACACCCAGACTGACACAGACACTCAGACACAGACTGACACCCAGACTGACACAGACACTCAGACACACACTGACACACAGACTGACACAGACACTCAGACACACACTGACACCCAGACTGCCACAGACACTCAGACACAGACTGACACCCAGACTGACACAGACACTCAGACACAGACTGACACCCAGACTGACACAGACACTCAGATACACACTGACACACAGACTGACACAGACACTCAGTTACACACTGACACACAGACTGACACAGACACTCAGACACACACTGACACCCAGACTGACACAGACACTCAGACACAGACTGACACCCAGACTGCCACAGACACTCAGACACACACTGACACACACACTGACACAGACACTCAGACACACACTGACACCCAGACTGCCACAGACACTCAGACACACACTGACACCCAGACTGACACAGACACTCAGACACACACTGACACCCAGACTGACACAGACACTCAGACACAGACTGACACCCAGACTGACACAGACACTCAGACACACACTGACACCCAGACTGACACAGACACTCAGACACACACTGACACCCAGACTGACACAGACACTCAGACACACACTGACACCCAGACTGACACAGACACTCAGACACACACTGACACCCAGACTGACACAGACACTCAGACACAGACTGACACCCAGACTGACACAGACACTCAGACACAGACTGACACCCAGACTGACACAGACACTCAGACACACACTGACACCCAGACTGATACAGACACCCAGACACACACTGACACCCAGACTGACACAGACACTCAGACACACACTGACACCCAGACTGACACAGACACTCAGACACACACTGACACCCAGACTGCCACAGACACTCAGACACACACTGACACCCAGACTGACACAGACACTCAGACACACACTGACACCCAGACTGACACAGACACTCAGACACAGACTGACACCCAGACTGACACAGACACTCAGACACAGACTGACACCCAGACTGACACAGACACTCAGACACACACTGACACCCAGACTGACACAGACACTCAGACACACACTGACACCCAGACTGCCACAGACACTCAGACACACACTGACACCCAGACTGACACAGACACTCAGACACACACTGACACCCAGACTGACACAGACACTCAGACACAGACTGACACCCAGACTGACACAGACACTCAGACACACACTGACACCCAGACTGACACAGACACTCAGACACACACTGACACCCAGACTGACACAGACACTCAGACACACACTGACACCCAGACTGACACAGACACTCAGACACAGACTGACACCCAGACTGACACAGACACTCAGACACACACTGACACACAGACTGACACAGACACTCAGACACACACTGACACCCAGATTGACACAGACACTCAGACACCCACTGACACCCAGACTGACACAGACACTCAGACACACACTGGCACCCAGACTGACACAGACACTCAGACACACACTGACACCCAGACTGACACAGACACTCAGACACACACTGACACCCAGACTGACACAGACACTCAGACACACACTGGCACCCAGACTGACACAGACGCTCAGACACACACTGACACCCAGACTGACTAAGACACTCAGACACAGACTGACACCCAGACTGACACAGACACTCAGACACACACTGACACCCAGACTGACACAGACACTCAGACACACACTGACACCCAGACTGACACAGACACTCAGACACACACTGACACCCAGACTGACACAGACACTCAGACACAGACTGACACCCAGACTGACACAGACACTCAGACACAGACTGACACCCAGACTGACACAGACACTCAGACACACACTGACACCCAGACTGACACAGACACCCAGACACACACTGACACCCAGACTGACACAGACACTCAGACACACACTGACACCCAGACTGACACAGACACTCAGACACACACTGACACCCAGACTGCCACAGACACTCAGACACACACTGACACCCAGACTGACACAGACACTCAGACACACACTGACACCCAGACTGACACAGACACTCAGACACACACTGACACCCAGACTGACACAGACACTCAGACACAGACTGACACCCAGACTGACACAGACACTCAGACACACACTGACACCCAGACTGCCACAGACACTCATACACA
Organism: Arenicola marina; assembly: GCA_964019135.1. NCBI lineage: Eukaryota > Metazoa > Annelida > Polychaeta > Arenicolidae > Arenicola > Arenicola marina. The sequence continues at coordinate 20,102,087 of OZ025250.1, read as the reverse complement.
CACTGACACCCAGACTGACACAGACACTCAGACACAGACTGACACCCAGACTGACACAGACACTCAGACACAGACTGACACCCAGACTGACACAGACACTCAGACACACACTGACACACAGACTGACACAGACACTCAGACACAGACTGACACACAGACTGACACAGACACTCAGACACACACTGACACACAGACTGACACAGACACTCAGATACACACTGACACCCAGACTGACACAGACACTCAGACACAGACTGACACCCAGACTGACACAGACACTCAGACACAGACTGACACACAGACTGACACAGACACTCAGACACACACTGATACCCAGACTGACACAGACAATCAGACACAGACTGACACCCAGACTGACACAGACACTCAGATACACACTGACGCACAGACTGACACAAACACTCAGACACAGACTGATACACAGACTGACACAGACACTCAGACACAGACTGACACACAGACTGACACAGACACTCAGACACACACTGACACCCAGACTGCCACAGACACTCAGACACACACTGACACACAGACTGACACAGACGCTCAGACACACACTGACACCCAGACTGACACAGACACTCAGACACACACTGACACCCAGACTGCCACAGACACTCAGACACACACTGACACCCAGACTGACACAGACACTCAGACACAGACTGACACCCAGACTGACACAGACACTCAGACACACACTGACACCCAGACTGACACAGACACTCAGACACACACTGACACCCAAACTGCCACAGACACTCAGACACACACTGACACCCAGACTGACACAGACACTCAGACACACACTGACACACAGACTGACACAGACACTCAGATACACACTGACACCCAGACTGACACAGACACTCAGACACAGACTGACACCCAGACTGACACAGACACTCAGACACAGACTGACACACAGACTGACACAGACACTCAGACACACACTGATACCCAGACTGACACAGACAATCAGACACAGACTGACACCCAGACTGACACAGACACTCAGATACACACTGACGCACAGACTGACACAGACACTCAGACACAGACTGATACACAGACTGACACAGACACTCAGACACAGACTGACACACAGACTGACACAGACACTCAGACACACACTGACACCCAGACTGCCACAGACACTCAGACACACACTGACACACAGACTGACACAGACGCTCAGACACACACTGACACCCAGACTGACACAGACACTCAGACACACACTGACACCCAGACTGCCACAGACACTCAGACACACACTGACACCCAGACTGACACAGACACTCAGACACAGACTGACACCCAGACTGACACAGACACTCAGACACACACTGACACCCAGACTGACACAGACACTCAGACACACACTGACACCCAAACTGCCACAGACACTCAGACACACACTGACACCCAGACTGACACAGACACTCAGACACACACTGACACCCAGACTGACACAGACACTCAGACACACACTGACACCCAGACTGCCACAGACACTCAGACACACACTGACACACAGACTGACACAGACGCTCAGACACACACTGACACCCAGACTGACACAGACACTCAGACACACACTGACACCCAGACTGCCACAGACACTCAGACACACACTGACACCCAGACTGACACAGACACTCAGACACAGACTGACACCCAGACTGACACAGACACTCAGACACACACTGACACCCAGACTGACACAGACACTCAGACACACACTGACACCCAGACTGACACAGACGCTCAGACACACACTGACACCCAGACTGACACAGACACTCAGACACACACTGACACACAGACTGACACAGACCCTCAGACACACACTGACACCCAGACTGACACAAACACTCAGACACACACTGACACCCAGACTGACACAGACACTCAGACACACACTGACACCCGGACTGACACAGACACTCAGATACACACTGACACACAGACTGACACAGACACTCAGACACAGACTGACACCCAGACTGACACAGACACTCAGACACACACTGACACACAGACTGACACAGACACTCAGACACAGACTGACACACAGACTGACACAGACACTCAGACACACACTGACACACAGACTGACACAGACACTCAGATACACACTGACACACAGACTGACACAGACACTCAGACACACACTGACACACAGACTGACACAGACACTCAGACAGAGACTGACACCCAGACTGACACAGACACTCAGACACACACTGACACCCAGACTGACACAGACACTCAGATACACACTGACACACAGACTGACACAGACACTCAGACACAGACTGACACCCAGACTGACACAGACACTCAGACACACACTGACACCCAGACTGACACAGACACTCAGACACAGACTGACACCCAGACTGACACAGACACTCAGACACACACTGACACCCAGACTGACGCAGACACTCAGACACACACTGACACCCAGACTGACACAGACACTCAGACACAGACTGACACCCAGACTGACACAAACAGACACACAAAGTTATGCACAAAGACAAATCTAGATACACAAAATGGCCACATCTTGCACAACACACACATATAGAAACAGTGACACACACAGAAGCACACATATAGAAACAGTGACACACACCGAAACACACATATAGAAACAGTGACACACACAGACACACACATATAGAAACAGTGACACACACGGACACACACATATAGAAACAGTGACACACACACACACATACAGAAACAGTGACAGACACAGACACACACATACAGAAACAGTGACACACACAGACACACACATACAGATTGAAACACAGTGACACACACTCGCGCACAAAATTCTGCAAATAATTCCACACAAAATACTATCAACGGTTTTCATGGTCGATTTGAAATGTTTCCACACAAATGTTGTTGATATTTCACCCCACAACTTATTGCCATTATATATCTGATAGAAGGCGTCATACTATTGAGATGCGGATAGCGCTTGACGTATCCATCCATGTCAGTGACGAATCCAGGGTTTTGCCAAAGGGGGGAGGGGGTACAAGTCTGAAGAAGGGGATGCACGTCATTTTAGCCAGTAAATGCCGCCGACAATGGACGAAATTGGACTATGTACGCCGTGAACGGGAAGACACGTACGTGCTCCTTGCGCCACGCCCTGGCTTCACCACGGCGTGTAAATGCACCGAGGTATACCTACGGAACATTAGAAAAATATGAATTTTTACGAATACGATTCTATAACGCAGATTGTCTGGATTCAGACTGAGATAGCAACCGTTGAAGCCTCGAGAAAGGAACTTGAGGATGTCGGATTGTTACGACGCTGTTCATGGGTTTATCGACAATAGCCCCTCAAATCGACATCGGCTCTAAGGACATGAGTACGGAGTTTGTTCTGACCGAATTTATACTATCGTAGGGTCCAGTGTTCAGTGTCGATTTTTCAAAATTTTACGTGTCAAATGTCGACTTTTAGTACGTGACGCTCTCTGGCCAAGTACAGTGTCAGTTTTTTTGGGGCTAAAATGCCACGATCTGTGTCGATGTCGCTTTCTCAGAGATCGATGTCGAATGTCGATTTTTCAATATGTAATATGCCTGTATCGCGTGTCGCCAGTTACCCCCTTCCAGACCCCAAGTAGGCCCTCGTGTTGACAGATAACAAAACATGTTAGTATTTTGGACCCCATGTAGGCTGAGGGGGCTAAGCCTAGCTTATGAAGCGGAAACCAATGGTGCATCTGGACATATGGGAATTAAGGGTGGCCGTGAAATGGGCACCATGAACAGGGACCTATTCTTGTCCTTGATTTGAACGACATCAAAATGACCCACATCTCTATGACTCACTCGCCTTGAAGCGATGGGGTCAATTATTCGGGTGATGACGTTAATGATAGCCTAAATTAAGGATGTTAATAGTGACAAGCGAAGTCTAAAATAGAATAACGAGCATCCCTCGACAAGTGGATGGAGGCCTCGCTGCCCCGACAAGTGTATTTACGCCTCGCTCTGTATGCTGTCTCTAAGAGACCCCACTAGGTGGCAGCACTTCACTCATCGGGAAACCCAGATCTCCTCGCCATGCACGAATTATTTCTGAAAGCGATACCCCAGTCGGTGACTAAATTGTATTGTTTTGTCATTTGCATTACTTGATGCCGCCATTTTGTCATTATGTATAAGCACTCCGTCTCCGATAGTTAATAACTCAACAGATAGTGACAGCATGATGTCATCACTTGTTTGGCCTCATTCTGACGAGTGTCATCACTTGTTTAGCCTCATTCTGACGAGTGTCATTACGGATCCAAGGGCACCGGGTCAGCCGCCTCTCGCCACCAGCTTAACTCGAGTGTTATGCTAGGATTCACCAGTCGCCCTGTATCTATATGCGCGGAAGCCTCTGACGTTAATGACTTACCTTTTTTAGGGCCTTATGACGGCTTCTGACCTCCTCGGTGATATCGCCCAATGATATATGATAGGGAATATAATCGATTACGCATGTGGGCGATAATAGGGATGAGATCCGAAGCTGCAAGGTATCCCCCTTTGAGCTCGTGCCCTGCCTCGTGCGTTGCGATGGCTTACGTAATAGCGGCGAAACCAGCTCAGTGGGCCACTTCCTTAGCGGTTTTGAGGAATAATTCTATATCACGAACTTCGTCATTGTGGTCGAATGGCTTAATCTCCACCCGCCCGCCCCCCCCCCCGTCCTTCCCACACACACACGCGCACAAACCCTCACTATTATACAAAACTGGGTGAGGGAGCAGACATTTATGATAAAAAAGAGGGTGGGGGGGGGACTGAAAATGTGCGTTCATAGAGCGGGTTTCCACGAAAAGATACCATATCTTTCCGAGCGGATTGTGCCGATAAAACGCCCCTACGGATTTCGGTGGTAAAACGCCCCGACAGAGCGGATTGTGGCGGTGAAAAAAGGGGAGGGAGTATCACCCCCCCCCCCCCCCGGGGCTCCAGACATGAATCCATCAATGCCAAGGACAGCTGCAAAAGCAGGCTGCGAAATCAACAAGGCGAAGGATGGTGTGAAATGAAGCATCAAAGTCCCCTAGACTCAGACGCCGGTTTGCCCATGTCTAGACGGACGGAGATGCCGGGGGCGCCGCCGATCCCTGTACGGATGAATGCGTCAGAAAATGGGTAAATTAATGGCTGCATGTGCAATGGCATTGTGGATATTATTTTGGTCGTCAAGCATTACAATGTATTATGTGCATTATTACATGTAATATTACAGGGCGGATCCAGAAAATCTGGATATGGGGGGGGGGCGGGTTTCAGGGTCGGATCCAGATATGCTGGAAACGGGGGGCCGGTTTCGGTTTTCATTCGGTTTTCATGTTAAATGGTATAAATTACGGCCATAAAAGGGGGGTCGGCGCCCGGTCGCCCCCCCCCCCCCCCCCGCCCTGGATCCGCTCTCTGTATTATTCTCATTAATGTTATACATGAAATTCCAATGACATGGAGTTAATGATGCTTGCAGAACAATTCATGATTAAACAAAGGTATGTTCCAGAACTCATGAATTAAAAGCAGAACTATCCGCGTGCAATGGAAGGGCGGATACACGGTACTAAATTGACGATTTCCCGATTCACGGTTATCTAATATTAACATTCCCAGTTCAGTCACGATTAATCAAAATCCTTGAACATGGCGGTCGGCTAATACCCCATTCCCAGTTCACGCCGCCCCCCCCCCCCCCCCATAAAGGTGGCAACATCCGCATTGTCCGGCGCGGGAGATATTAATCAGTTTTTTTCATCATTCCTAAGCGGCTATGCTGTCGCTATTTCTTTACCTGTCTTGTTTGGCGTCTTCTGGCGCGTTCAGTCGACGTGGTGTTGCCAGCATCAGCGATTACCTTACCTAACCTACCCCCACCCCCACGCCCACCCCCACCCCCACCGCCCGGCTGCACTAGCTCCGCAACCCGTTGCCAGCTGCCGTCATCTGCCACTCGCCCCACCCCCCTCTCCTACCCCCCACCCATACCTTCGCCAATAGTCGATCAATCCTCCCCCACTTCGCACCCCCCCCACTTTAATCCACACGCATTTTCTCAGCTTTCCCTTCTCCTATCCCTCCCTAGCGCCCCCTCCCCCCCCCCACCCCATCACCGCCTATCCCTCTCCCTTTCTCCCGGTCTCCCTCTCCCTGCGATGCCAATGCCCAAATCCTCCATTCATTACGTACCTACATTACATGTGCTCTACGCTCCATCCACCCTATCAACATACATCCCCACCAATATATACATATATATACACCCCCCCCCCTCCCCCCACCTCACCCCGTCCTTAGGCCCTGACATTAATACCCCACTGCGGCAGCATTGAGGACGCTAGATTACTGCAGAGCCACACGCAGAGGTGGCCTGGTGCCCCCCCCCCCCCCCCCCCCCGCCGCACCGGCCCGCGACGCCCCTGCCGCCCCCGCCCCAGTACTCTCTCTACCCCCCTGTTATCGCCCGCCTAGCGCGCGGTACCCGTATGTCGTCGCGCAGCCATTTCGCCGCCAGTTGGCTGCCTGGCTTTATAAGGCGCCAGCCGTTATGAGGACCACTTCAGTCACCATTCCACCACTTGTATTGCCGCTCACCGACACATGGTAAGTCTACTCGCGTAATTATCACTGATAAAACCGATAAAATAAACACTGATATACATTATATTTATTATAAGTATATTTATTATAAGTATATTTATTATATTAAGTATATTTATTATAAGTCTGACTACCGTTCATGCAACATTGATGTATCAGATGGAATTAGCAAATGCCTTTCGCTTTTTCTCTGTTGCTCATCATGATTTATAAAAGTACAAACATTTTTTTACATCTTAGTTATAATAGTTTCCTATTAGGAAATGATATATTTCATGTACGTGTTCAGTTTGATTGGCGAAGAGCGACAGCACTTCTCGATATTCTATCATAGTAGGTTACTATTTTTCCAAAACCTACTATTCTCGTATAAACTGCCTTGCTTTACTGCTTTAGAATATTTCTTGGAGACGTATGGTTTTGTCTTTGTACAATACGGTCTTCCACGCGCATGGACATGAGTTCCAATTAAGCACTTGGAAAAGGTGTGACGGACCTCAGTGCAGAAGTACACAATACTAAAAGTAAATTACTTTGGGCGAGCGGGGCCGACACATATCGGGGAAATGGTCTCATGCGTCGATAGCACATTTCTTTACTCAGGTTAAAAATTGTGCCCTTTCCCATCTTGCTGTTAAATACGTTACATGACAATTAAAATCGTCGTATTCAGTTATTCTAAGACTAATGGGAATATTATTTTTGGCGGATCTGCAGGTTCGCTTGTTTACATTCGGTTTGAATAGTACCTTTATTGTCCACATATTTGTATTCCAGACGTATATATAACGCAGTCGTTACACATCGCGATCGAGTATAACACGAGCAGAAATGGAAACCACATCAGGTCACCCAGCCGCGCTGCGGAACGACTCAACCACGTGGTCTGCTCTCACAGATGACGTCACCGATGACGCCATTTTCGCTGGCGTCACCGATGACGCGATGGTCGCGATGCCCGTTGCTAGGCAACCAATCTTCTACGTGAGGCTGATCTTGGTGATTTTCGGTTTTCTCGGCGTCCTGGGCAATGGGATCTCCCTCCTCGTCATCTTCAGATACAGCGCCGTCCGCAACAAGTTGGGCAACATCTTCATCCTGCACCAGTGCTGGGTCGACTTCCTGACGTCCGTCTTCATGATCCTGAATTTCCTGATCAGCGCCTTCAAGGAGGATTATTCCGGACGGCTCGACGCGCTGACCTGTACGCTATTCGGCGCCGAGGGCTTCGTCTGGATGGGATTCAACATCTCCACCATCAATCTGGTGGCCTTGACCTTGGACCGCTACCTCAACATCCGGATGCCCATGCGGTACAAGGCGTCCTTCACCCGGACTAAAGGGCTGGCGGTCATCGCTCTCATCTGGATCCTTAATATCGTCTATAAGCTCCCGCCGGCATTCGTCACCACAGGGGTCCGGGGAAGCGCGTGTCTCAATCAGGCTTTCTGGCCCAGTCTCCCGATGAGGAGAGCCTACGGGATCTCCACATTCTTCCTCATGTGTTTCTTCCCGCTAGGGGTCTTCGTCTTCTGCTACAGCCACATCCTGGTCATGCTGCGACGATCCAGTCGCGCCGTTGCTAGCCACGCGATGCCCGTCGCCACGGTAACCGTATCGGCGACCGCGTCCGGCTCCTCCCAACAGGTTCAAGGTCAAGGTCAAAGTAAGTCCGGCGAGGACGGATCCGTAGATTCTCGCGCACTAGACAAATCCGGTTCCGGTTGCAGTTCAAATCCAGATGGAAGGAAAAACCAGTCGACGTCATACATTGTTTTAAACAAACGGAAGCCGATGAGAACGCCTAACTGCTTGAGTCCGGTTGAGAATCCAGAAGGCGGAGGGAACGGTGCGCCCAGCATAGACACTCGCTTTACAACCATTCCTGAAAATTCCGGATCCCATACACAGGAAACCAGAATCGTCCGGAATCAACAATCCGGCAACGGCAGCGAGTCCTTCAAGGCACAATGCCCTCCAGCGGTGGGCGGAGGAACTAAAATCGTTAAATTCGCCTCTAAGCCGCCTGGGTCAAAGTTTACGAAGAGCCAAGTGGAGGTGCTACGCACCTTGTTGGTGGTGTGCCTCGGGTTTTTCATCTGCTGGACCCCCACCCACCTCTTCTACCTGTTGGCCAATCTGGGCATGCCCGTGTCCTTCACCTCATGGGGACGTTACTTCACGCTGCTACTCTGCGCCTCCAACACGTTCGTTAACCCCTTCATTTACCTCGCCAAGTTCAGGGACTTCAAGGCTGGGTTCCACGCTCTCGTCAGATGCAGATAAAGAGCAGCATGTGTTCCACGCTCTCGTCAGATGCAGATAAAGAGCAGCATGTGTTCCACGCTCTCGTCAGATGCAGATAAAGAGCAGCATGGGTTCCACGCTCTCGTCAAATGCAGATAAGGAGCACCGTGGGTTCCACGCTCTCGTCAGATGCAGATAAAGAGCAGCATGGGTTCCACGCTCTCGTCAAATGCAGATAAGGAGCACCGTGGGTTCCACGCTCTCGTCAGATGCAGATAAGGAGCACCGTGGGTTCAACGCTCTCGTCAGATGCAGATAAGGAGCACCGTGGGTTCCACGCTCTCGTCAGATGCAGATAAGGAGCACCGTGGGTTCAACGCTCTCGTCAGATGCAGATAAGGAGCACCGTGGGTTCCACGCTCTCGTCAGATGCAGATAAGGAGCACCGTGGGTTCAACGCTCTCGTCTGATGCAGATAAGGAGCACCGTGGGTTCAACGCTCTCGTCTGATGCAGATAAGGAGCACCGTGGGTTCCACGGTCTCTTCCGATTGTGAGGTTCCGATTATTTTTCTGTCGTTTGATGATGGCACAGATCGTCCATATGTAAGTCGTATTATTGTGAATAATAGTTGAAGCCGGAGGCTGAGAGATAAATCGCTTCCTGGGTGTATGTTGTATGTGAACGAGAAGGTCACTGAACTGCGACCAATCTACGCACATTTCCGTATTTACTGTTACTCATACAGCAAAATGTTTTGAATGGAAATGATGTATTTAGGTTCATGGTGCGTAAGATTTCATAGATTGTCTGCCAAAAATGACAGGGTATGTCGGTCAGCCCCCTTTTGGGGCCAAACTGGTGCCTTGCATGTGGAAAAAGGCGGCTTTCGTGGGGACTACGTCATCACGTCAAATTGGGACATAACTTCGGTCTTTAGCCTGTTGACACATGATAATACTGGTTCATATTGAATTAACACTTACGCAGTCAACGTGTCCTGCAGGTTTCTTCGATAAATTAAGACATTCATATTGTTGGTCAAACATTGCAGTATCAGTAGCTTTAAATATATGTGAAGTAATTAAAGGTGATTATACAATATGGTGATGTGGTGGTCAGGGTCGATCGATGTTTTGAAGTTACCTTGTGGCATTTTGGTATTTTGGTAACTGACCAACGTTGTAATACATCGTTGTACTAAATAAAGTGTGTGTACAATATCAAAACGGACATTTGTTGAGCGAAGACTTTTCTTTTATGCTACATCATCAGCGAGCATACAGGACGTCGCACAATAAAAAAATGTCCAGAAGGTATCCAGCATATAATTTTTCTGTCCGTCCAAACGTGAGATAATATGACATAAAAAAAAACGCTCCATAAACTACCTGATGTGGGGTTGGAGGAGGTTTATCCGGCCTGGTTCGCAGGTGCGTTGGGTTAGTACGGCTGCGTTCACAAGGAAGTGATCTCATGTGACAATTAGTGAGTAAACGGGTCAACGTTAATACAGAGGCCACCCGACAATGATTACTGAAACAAAACATAAGTTGCGGATCTCATGGACGCAATTAAGCCGACTACGGGGCTTAGTCGGCTAAAGTTACAATGTAGATGATGGGTGATTTTAGTCACCTAAGCCCCGTAGCCGGCGGTTGGTTGGTTGGTTAATCAGGACGCTTTAACTACTTTTGGTCATATCGCGTCAATGGGAGAAGGAAGGGAGAGTGGAGCCATGTGTCCGGGGGTAAGCCCCTACTCTTTACGAAGAAAGACATGGGATCTTTATCCTGCGACCACACAGACATGGCCACAGCAGGGCTCGAACCACCGACCCACGTGCCGTTAGGCTCTCAGGTGACCAGAGCACTCAATGCGAGCGGTCTAGCCCACTGAGCTGTCGGGCCGGCCCCCGTAGCCGGCTGAACTGTGTACGTGATCCCTGGTCATGGGTTCGCGCCCTTGAAGCGGCATCGGGTAAATGTGTCACCCCCCACCATGTCATTGTCTCGTGAGGTCCCTATTTAGCCTTTATGTGCACAAAGGTGGCATGAAGCGCTGTATCATTTCGATTGACCCCGAGACCACGTGTGACCCATCAAGGTCAGGACGCACCCAGATACCGTAACGAAAAGAAAACACTTCACCGCGAGGTTTTCACCCGCCCCCGCGCGACAACCTTGACCGTCATAGCACCATGGCGATGGTTGTCGCTGGAGTCAAGTGTAACGGCAAGCTAGCTGGACCTTGCCCGTTACCATGGCAATGGATGTCACGCCGCACTGACGTGCAGCTAGCCTAACAACGGGCCAGGCGTATCACTGGGGAAGCAATTTCTCCGCAGCCACGAGAACTGGACGAAAAAGGACAGGTATTCGGCAGGTGGGTAGGGGCGATTGGCTGATTAAGAACGGAAAAATCAAATCATTAATGATCCTGTAGGGCAAGCGGGTGTTGCAATACGCCACATTCGTACCTACGGTAGTTCGTCTTAATAAGTGAGCTCCGGATTAGTGACGGTCGAATAAAGAGATACTGGTAGAAAACAACATGCCTGTCGCCTCGGTGAATCTGTGCGTCTACATTATTAAGCGATAACACAACATGGTGGCAGCGGTGAGTCTGATCCAACGTCATATAAGCTGATGAGGTATCCAGGAACAAATGTCGAGCAACGCGACGTAGCCTATGAACACAGGCAAGTGACTATTTTGAGCACTGTGGAGAGCGGCATCAGCCCATGCGGTATTGCGCAAGACACAACGTGACTCATACGAGATACACATCAAGATGGCAGAGCTCCCGAAGCTGATATGGAAGCAGGACAACCTTCGAGATAAGTTCAGACTCTTTAAACAAAGACTGGAGCTTTATTTTAAACTCAAGAAAATAACAGAAGGTAGAGAGAAGTGTTATTATTTGCTTCGCGCATTGGACGATGACGCATTGGAAGTTTTCAACTCCTGGAACATCCAGGGGGCCCAGGCTGAAAATTATGGCCACGTCGTGAAGACGTTTGAAGATGCCCTAGGCCAGACCACCATCAACTTTAGGGTCGCCAGGTTGCAACTTCACTACATGTACCAGGATAAGGGCGAGACACTGGACAATTTTGTCACCAGATGCAGAACCCAAGCTCTGAAGTGTGATTTTGAAGAGAAAGAATTGGAGGACAGGATAATCGAGCAAATAATTGCCAGTACGCCATTGGAAGCATACCAGAACGAACTCCTGGGCAAAGACGGAACACTTACCTTGGAGCAAGCAATCGACGCGGGGCAGAAGCATGAAGCCACGGTATTCAGCGTGGAAAAGCTGAAGGGAATGTCAACCAGCAGCACCATTGAAGTTGATGCTGTCAAAAAGTCCACACTGTGCAAGAGGTGTGGAAAAGACCATCCTAGGAAAGCGTGCCCAGCCCTAAATGCTAAGTGCTACGCGTGCGGTCGCATAGGACATTGGGGCAAGGTATGCCTGAACAGAGCACGGGGGAGAAGCCCCGGTCAGAGTCGTGGCGGTGGCCCAAGACCTCACTACAGGAAGGACCATAGTAGAGGCAGGAATAAACCAGCAGATCAAGAACCTAATCAGTAGATGCATGGTGTGCCAGAAGTATCAGGATGCGCAGGGCAAGGAGCAAATGATGCCACATGACGTACCAAACACGCCGTGGGCCAAAGTCGGGTCCGATTTGTTCCATCTTCACAATCGACAATACCTGATGGTCACTGACTATACATCGAAGTTTGCTGTGGTGAGACAGCTGCCCCCGACAGCACCGTCAAATGCAGTGATAGCAGAACACAAGGGAATCTTTGGTGAATTCGGCGTTCCTGGTGAACTCGTGTCCGTTAGAGGCCCGCACTATAACTCGCGGGAGTTCGCTGTATTCTGCGCCGAGTGGGGAATCACTCATCATCGCAGCAGCCCCACGTATGCCCAAAGTAATGGAGCTGCGGAGCGAGCAATCAGGACCGCAAAGAACATCTTGAAGAAAGCTGTTGAATCACACGAAGATCCACAATTAGCGTTGTTGGCATGGAGATGCACTCCTCTTGACGGTCAAACAAGCAGTCCCGCTGAACTGCTGTTTGGGCGCAAGATACAAGTCAACCTACCGATCAGGACCTGCCCCCTATCTGATGCCATATTGGAAAGTCGGCAGGCGAAACAGCAAGGAACTGTGGATAGGTATAACCAACACGCTAGGGAACTGGCGCCATTACAGCAAGGAATGCAGGTGATGTTCCAGGATGGGAACTATTGGAGACCTGGGGAAATAACAACAGCTTGGAAGGACCAGCGCAGCTATGAAATTAAAACTGGAACCGGAACAACGGTCGTCAGGAATAGGAGACACGTCAGGCCCATCATGCCAGAGTTTCGGCACGTGGACAAAGCACCCAACATGCAGACCCAATGTGGAGCTCCATCTCAAAGTGCCGACATCCAACGACAAAGAGACGCGGTGGACATGGAGCCGCGTGCCAATCAGAAGAAACATGTTACGTTCAAGAGAACAGAAGACCAACCAGTCCACACACGTTCAGGGAGACTGGTTAAAAAACCATCCAGATGGTGTTAAGGATGCTCCTGATGAACATGATTGTTTAGTTTTGTGCCAGAGATGCAGTGAAGAGAGAGCTGCATGTGACAATTATTGTGCGTTTTTTTGTTGTTGTGCTGAACTGACCAAGACATGCTTCGTAACGGAGTTCAAAGCTATGATGACGTTTCAGTGTTTCAAGTTGATATCAGAACCTGTCGTTGTGTTCTTTTTTCGTAGATGCCTAATTATTTTTTTGTAAGAAGGGGGATGTTGCAATACGCCACATTCGTACCTACGGTAGTTCGTCTTAATAAGTGAGCTCCGGATTAGTGACGGTCGAATAAAGAGATACTGGTAGAAAACAACATGCCTGTCGCCTCGGTGAATCTGTGCGTCTACATTATAAAGCGAAAACACAACAGCGGGGACACGGGGTGGGGGGCGGGGGGGCTGACGGGAAGGGAGGTGGCGGGAACACAGCTTAGAGAAGAGAGGAGCTATATACTCGTGAACCCACGCCGGAAGCGGTAATCACGACTGTCAGCTGGTACGCACATCTCGCCCGTCACGAGCTATGTCGCTGCATTACGAGTATATTGCAGTACAGGTATGTCGCGGGCAGTCCGTAAGGTAAGTGTGGCGTGGTGTGGTGTGCGAGATAATACAAATCAACATATACAGCTGACAGAAAAGATCAAGGGAATAAAACGAACGCAATAAGAACCCTAGGCCCTAAAATACGAAATTGGACCAGTTGATGTAGTAGGTGGAGACAAGTAACGACTGGACAAAGCGAAGCGACAGCAAAAACCAGCACAACAAAGTAGCACAACTTTATCAATTGTTATAGCCCACCTATAAAGTGTAGAACAATTAGGTAAGACATTATAAAACAATATAAAAAAATTCTAATTGAACGGCATAGAAAATAACAGAATAAATTGAACAAAACAAGCATCGCTATATAGCCGACAGATTAAACGGTACAAGTATCGCTATATAGCCGACAGATTGAACGGTACAAGTATCGCTATATAGCCGACAGATTGAACGGTACAAGTATCGCTATATAGCCGACAGATTGAACGGAATAAGTATCAGTATATAGCCAACAGATTGAACAAGTATCGCTATATAGCCAATAGAATGAACGGAACAAGGGTCGCTATAGCTGACAGATTGAACGGAACAGGTATCGCTATATAGCCAACAGATTGAACGGAACAAGTATCGCTATTTATGTCTTGCGCTACGAAAGGGTGATATAGCTGGCTCGCCCGCAGCTCGTTCCCTGCATTGTGATAGAAGAACACAAAGAGTTATGCAAGTTGTTGGATAGGGCAATTTATTGCCGAGAATACAAGGTTCAAGATTATCAGTGGCGGAAAAACCACATCGCCACTGATAAACATGTGGCGGAAAAAAGCATCGCCACTGATAAAGATGCGGCGGAAAAACACATCGCCACTATACATGTGGCGGAAAACACATCGCAAACGGACAAACATTCGGCGGAAAACATATCGCCAAGCAAAATGGTAAGGTGAAAACATATAGCCAAGAAAAATGGTGAGGCGAAAACACATCGCTAATGACAAATATAGTGGCAAACACATGGCCACTGAGAATTAAATGTAATACACATCTGTGGCAATCAGATGTTAGACAAGCAAATATTAATGGATACTAATTGATATAAGACTTATATATATATAAGTCAAAGTCATCAATGCCGTAAACACACGTTTCGGCCCATATTTTCCGCGAATTTGCCTCGATCACTCTCAACATTCCTGACGTGAGAAAGCAACACTAGACCATTTTAATGATACCAAACTTACGTTTGTAATGCGATGTTATCCTTTTTTATGACACAAAGAATATTTCTCCATGCTGACACGCCATTGGCAGAAAACGTTCTGTCGCCAAAATTCCAAAACACGCGTCATAAAATGATGGTCGCCATGGCGCCGAACGTGCTTCGAACAATACATGCTCTATATTCATACCAGCCACGAGGATGCCATGGCAACTATAGAGCCTTTCATTGTGTGTGATTTAGTCAATTTGCGAAAGTGTGTCTGTTGCCAATGGAGTGTCAGCATGGAGAAATATTGTTTGTGTCTTAAAAAAAGATAACATCGCAGTACACACGTGAGTTTAGTATCATTAAAATGGTCTAGTGTTGCTTTCTCACGTCAGTGATTTTGAGAGTGATCGAGGCAAATTCGCGGAAAATATGGACCGAAACGTGTGTCTACGGCATTTATGACTTTGACTTTAGATATACCAAATTATGCAGTCCACTATGGATATTTATGAAAGGCTATATGAAAATAGATGTTGCCTTCATACATAGCAGGGAAGGTGAGGGGACAAATGCCACGTACAAATTTGGAAATCACTGATCTAGGGATCATCATAGTATACCATGAATTATGTTTTTAAACTTAACTTAGTTTAGTAGATATTTCTGAAATAGGGCTATACAGTTCTCGCGATCGGGCCGCGAGACTTCAGTTTTGGGGACAAACAAACACACGTGCTCCATGTTGAAGTATAGGCAGCTATAAGTCAATTTCTTTCCAGGTTTATTCTAAAGACTATGAGTACCATTTCACTAAACATGGCTATGAGAGATATACGTTAAAATATTTGGAGGCGATGAAGCGCAGAGCTTTGAGAATATACAAGGAAAAATCCGTGTTCAAAACACTCGAAAGCTAAAAATAACGTTCTAAATTTAGCCCTGCACCCGGGCTTTCGCAAGTTCACCAAGCAGAAAGTGACGTCACAGAGTTTCGCGTGCCTCCGCGGTAACAAAAATGGCGAGAGCAAGTGATCGACTTAACCATTCCGCTGTCAAAATGTGCAGTGCATGGAGTGACAACACACGGGTGCGTCACTAAACCACATGGTAAAGATAAAATAAGACCAGTTGGATGTTTTCGTATCACTTTTGGATCACGAAAAGACCAAGTTTCTTCATTTTTGTAAGTTTTCTGTTTGAAGCGTTGCGCCAACGTTGTCACCGGGGAGAAGCCGTGTGACATCATAATGCCTCGTTTTCGTAGGAAATGCAAAAAAATGTTATTTTCTCAGTCGTATTGTCCCGTCGTAACAAATATTCGTCATTGTGATGGCGCAAACGAATAAAAAATATGTCATCTATCCGTTTTGTGAAGCTATGTTTCTTAAATATTCTTAATCATAGCGCTAGGCCTTCCGCAATGGACCCACCCCTCGGCGCCTGGCTTTTGCGCAGGTAGTCTGGTTCCCAGTCTCTCTCTTTGCGTAACATACACGTCACGCCTACGTCACAGATAGTCAGGATACCAGTGTGCGCAGAGATTCTAAACTCGTTCCGAACACGTGCTTCGTTTGTTTGTCCCCAAAATGCGTAAACCGGAAGTCTAATCGAACGAGACTTTATAGCCCTATTATCCAAATACATATGCCGAGATAAAAATTACAATAAGACGTGCTAGAAAGATAATTATTTACGATATATAAATGCTCATTACATTTCAACATGTATTATATTTTAGAACCTCCTTTCAGCAGACAATTCTGAAATTATCCACTCGCATATATGCTGTAATACTAATAACAATACGGCTTAATGATACAATGATTATATGCGATATTTAAATAGCTCGTAAGCACATCTCATCTAGTTGCATACTGTATAAGTATTGCTTAAACTGAATGACCTCTTATCAGCAAACATTTCATGAAATTATGTTCAGACCCTGTTGACTCGCGTCGATGCAAAGTGGAGGCGGTGTGGAGGAGGTGGTTTATTTCGTTGGTGGTTGAGAATCAAGTGAACCCCCGTGTAAACTGCCGCTACATCGTCTCGCGGTTGACGCTAAGCGGTAAACAATCCGCGTTGTCAGGGGGATTCCACTTGGACGAGTCCATTCGTTTGTCCCACCATCGGGTAGGGGTGATACCAACACGTATTCCTATAATGTAGTACTCCAATAATTCTCCGCGCAGCCATGAAGTAAATTCTGATTAATCAGAATTATTATATAGCCGACAGATTGAACGGAACAGGTATTGCTATAGCCGACAGAATGAACGGAACAAGTATCGCTATATAACCGACAGATCGAACGCAACAAGTATCGCTACATAGCCGACAGATTCAGCGGAACAGGTATCGCTATATAGCCAACAGATTGAACGGAACAAGTATCGCTATGTAGCGGACAGATTGAGCGGAACAGGTATCGCTATATAGCCGACAGATTGAGCGGAACAGGTATCGCTATATAGCCAACAGATTGAACGGAACAAGTATCGCTATATAGCCGACAGACTGAACGGAACAAGTATCGCTATATAGCCGACAGATTGAGCGGAACAGGTATCGCTATATAGCCAACAGATTGAACGGAACAAGTATCGCTATATAGCCGACAGATTGAGCGGAACAAGTATCGCTATATAACCAACAGATTGAACGGAACAAGTATCGCTATAGCCGAAAGAATGAACGGAACAAGTATCGCTATATAGCCGACAGATTGACCGGAACAAGTATCGCCAGATAGCCGACAGAATGAACGGAACAAGTATCGCTATATAGCCGACAGAATGAACGGAACAAGTATCGCTATATAACCGACAGAATGAACGGAACAAGTATCGCTATATAACCGACAGATTGAACGGAACAAGTATCGCTATATAGCCAACAAAATGAACGGAACAAGTATCGCTATATAGCCGACAGATTGAACGGAACAAGTATCGCTATATAGCCGACAGATTGAACGGAACAAGTATCGCTATATAGCCGACAGATTGAGTGGAACAGGTATCGCTATATAGCCGACAGATTGAGCGGAACAGGTATCGCTATATAGCCGACAGATTGAGCGGAACAGGTATCGCTATATAGCCAACAGATTGAATGGAACAAGTATCGCTATATAGCCGACAGATTGAACGGAACAAGTATCGCTATATAGCCAACAGATTGAACGGAACAAGTATCGCTATATAGCCGACAGATTGAACGGAACAAGTATCGCTATATAACCGACAGATTGAACGGAACAAGTATCGCTATATAGCCAACAGAATGAACGGAACAGGTATCGCTATATAGCCAACAGATTGAACGGAACAAGTATCGCTATATAGCCAACAGAATGAACGGAACAGGTATCGCTATATAGCCGACAGATTGAACGGAACAAGCATCGCTATATAGCCGACAGATTGAACGGAACAAGTATCGCTATATAGCCAACAGAATGAACGGAACAGGTATCGCTATATAGCCGACAGATTGAACGGAACAAGTATCGCTATATAGCCGACAGATTAAGCGGAACAAGTATCGCTATATAGCCAACAGATTGAACGGAACAAGTATCGCTATATAGCCAACAGAATGAACGGAACAGGTATCGCTATATAGCCGACAGATTGAACGGAACAAGTATCGCTATATAGCCGACAGAATGAACGGAACAAGTATCGCTATATAGCCAACATATTGAACGGAACAAGTATCGCTATATAGCCGACAGATTGAACGGAACAAGTATCGCTATATAGCCGACATATTCACGGAACAAGTATCGCTATATAGCCGACAGAATGAACGGAACAGGTATCGCTATATAGCCGACAGATTGAACGGAACAAGTATCGCTATATAGCCAACAGATTGAACGGAACAAGTATCGCTCTATAGCCGACATATTCAACGCAAGTATCGCTATATAAACAACAAATTCAATGCAAGTATCGCTATATAACCGACAGATTGAACGCAAGCATCGCTAAATAGCCGAAACGCATGAGAGAATCAGTTTTCTAACCCGAAACACGCAGTTTCTATTTTTGAAGAGAGATGTCGCCTAGGGTATCTGGAACGGTCTATTGTCGCAATATATATATATATATATATATATATATATATATATATATAATAGATAGTCCGTGAACAACATATTCGTTATCGCCTATGTCAAGTAACATTGTTGGGTGCGGCAGGAATATAAAAAAGGGGAGGGATGGTGCCGGGTGGAAGCTGGGGTGAGGCGGATGGTTAGGGGGGGGGGGTGGGGGGGGTACTAAGTGCGCGCTTATTGTTATCTATAGAGGTCTGTATGAAGATCTCCTGATGTGTGAAACCGGAAGCTCATGCTATCAGTAAGCGCCCCAATCTCGCGCGAGGGGGGCGCTGCCAGTCTCGCTCTAGGGCTGGGGAGCAGGCGTTCCCTCCCCCAACCCCTATCACCGAGCCCCCCGGCCCCCGGCCCCCGGCCCCGCCCCTGTCCCTATCCCTGCCTCCCGGACATGAGCCGGGGGTCAAGCGGAAGTGCCTATGGTCGTCGACTTTCCGGCGACGCAGTCCATGTCAACGTCATTTCCGGACGCGTCAGGCTATAAGAAAAATGAGTGGCGGGGAAAAATGGCAACGCGACATATATGTGTGGAGGGTCTCCCCGCCACGCCCCACCCCCTCTCTCCCCACCACGCCCCCACCCCCTCTCTCCCCGCCACGCCCCCACCCCCTCTCTCCCCGCCACGCCCCCACCCCCTCTCTCCCCGCCACGCCCCCACCCCCTCTCTCCCCGCCACGCTCCCATCCCCTCTCTTCCCACCACGCCCCCACCCCCTCTCTCCCCCACCACGCCCCCACCCCCTCTCTCCTCACCACGCCCCCACCCCCTCTCTCCCCACCACGCCCCCACCCCCTCTCTCCCCGCCACGCCCCTACCCCCTCTCTCCCCGCCACGCCCCCACCCCCTCTCTCCCCACCACGCCCCCACCCCCTCTCTCCCTACCACGCCCCCACCCCCTCTCTCCCCGCCACGCCCCCACCCCCTCTCTCCCCACCACGCCCCCACCCCCTATCTCC
>OZ025250.1:20015552-20081512 GCA_964019135.1 Arenicola marina | reverse complement strand
CACTTTCAGCCTGTAAGGAAGCGAGCTAAAATATAGCGAGCTAAAATATAGGGGGGCTTTCATGTCAATTGACCCTTGCTGCATGCCGCGGGAAATACCCCACTTTTTTCAAATATACTCGCCCCAAAAGACCCTCCTTTTTCACATGTACTTGCTCCAGAACACACACACCCTTTTCATCTCCCTGAAAGCGGTCATTTTATTACTGAAATCACCCGGGAGCTATTTCGCAGCGAACCCGCAGCGGTGTCTCCCATTAGATTTCACGCGTTGGGCGAGTCACGCAGTTTGTGTGTGCAGGCACAGCCTCGTTTTGGCGTCAATATGGCGATTCCGTGAATAAGGCGAATTCCTGACTGGATCCGCTGCGGATTGACCAACGGGGGAGCCGCACAGAAAAGACACGATTCAAGAGGCCTCAAACACTGCTTGTGGTGTTGGTTTAATGGGAGGAAGAGCCACTATAGGGCGTCTCTTTTTATTATGGAGACCATCGGATGCGAGGGGCCGGCCGTTAAGGTAGAGGGGGTGGGAGGCGTACCCTAGATACGTCACTGTGTGGGTGGGGGGCGTACCCTAGATACGTCACTGCGGGGGTGGGGGGCGTACCCTAGATACATCACTGTGTGGGTGAGAGGCGTACCCTAGATACGTCACTGTGTGGGTGGGGGGCGTACCCTAGATACATCACTGTGTGGGTGAGAGGCGTACCCTAGATACGTCACTGTGTGGGTGGGGGGCGTACCCTAGATACGTCACTGCGGGGGTTGGAGGCGTACCCTAGATACGTCACTGTGTAGGTGGGGGGCGTACCCTAGATACGTCACTGTGTAGGTGGGGGGCGTACCCTAGATACGTCACTCTGGGGTTGGGGAGCGTACACTAGATACGTCACTGCGGGTGTGGGGGGTGTACCCTAGAAACGTCACTGTGTGGGTGGGAGGCGTACCCTAGATACGTCACTGCGGGGGTGGGGGGCGTGCACTAGATACATCACTGTGTGGGTGGGGGGCGTACCCTAGATACGTCACTGCGGGGGTTGGGGGCGTACCCTAGATACGTCACTGTGTGGGTGGTAGGCGTACCCTAGATACGTCACTGTGTGGGTGGGAGGCGTACCCTAGATACGTCACTCTGGGTTTGGGGAGCGTACACTAGATACGTCACTGCGGGTGTGGGGGGCGTACCCTAGAAACGTCACTGTGTGGGTGGGAGGCGTACCCTAGATACGTCACTGCGGGGGTGGGGGGCGTACCCTAGATACGTCACTGCGGGGGTTGGGGGCGTACCCTAGATACGTCACTGTGTGGGTGGTAGGCGTACCCTAGATACGTCACTGTGTGGGTGGGAGGCGTACCCTAGATACGTCACTCTGGGTTTGGGGAGCGTACACTAGATACGTCACTGCGGGTGTGGGGGGCGTACCCTAGAAACGTCACTGTGTGGGTGGGAGGCGTACCCTAGATACGTCACTGCGGGGGTGGGGGGCGTACCCTAGATACGTCACTGCGGGGGTTGGGGGCGTACCCTAGATACGTCACTGTGTGGGTGAAGGGGGAGGGGGGGCTGGTGGGTGTTATAAAGCCGGTGGGGATAAACTCCTTAATGACAGGGGGGAATAATTGGCTCTTAAACTGGGATCATGTTATATTTCCCCCCCCCGCCCCGCCTCCCCTCCCACCTCCCCAAGTCCGGAAGATAAGAGCTCAGACACTGCAGAATATCCCGGGGAAGAATATTCCCCGCAGCCAAGTAAGTGCACTTCGTCTGTACATTATTATAATCTCCACAGTCACGTGTCTTGAGTGCCCTTTCCATGGGAGGGAAACAACAGCTGCGCACTTACTTCAGTCCCCAGCGGCTCACAAACAAATTCTTACACCTGCACTCAGTTATTATATGCGACCAAAGTTTCTCGGGTGCACGTCCTTTACGTTCCTTTCATGGGGGCGATATATCTTTACGGCATTTAGTCGCTGTGCGCATCCCGCCGCTTGATCTTTGGATGGCTTTCTTTTTTGCGGCTGGTACAAAATTGGCGAGGAGGCGGAGGCGTCTGAGGAGGTGTCGCGGATAGATGCCCGGTGAGTCCTGATCAGATGAAGTGGTGAGGGTGGGGGGGGGGGGCTGTGCGTGGTGCGGAGATAGGTGCAGCGAGGAGTGCTGGAACCAGGCAATCTGTCGGGGTGGAGGAGGTGGGGAGAGTTATGGGGTAAAGTCTGTATTAATACCTGACTGCTCTGCGTGCTGACGGATGGAGTAGGAAGGTGTATGTGTGAGCATGGCGGGGGGGGGGGGGGGTGGGGTGAGGGAGGGAGGTAATGGGGCCATTTTACCCCCTCCCTCCCTGCCGTTGTTGAGTGAAGCGAGCAAGCCCCCCCCCACCCCCCCCTCCCTACCCTCCTACCCCGCACCCTCTCTTCGCCCTATTTATGATGTAATTTTCATTTCACCGTGGAGTCGGAATGAAAAAAATGGTTCTTCGTGAACTGGGAATGAGATATTTGCCGACCGTCGTGATTTCCGTTAATCGTGAACTGAGAATTTTAATACTAGTTCTCCATTTAACTTATCGTGACCTGGGAATAAAGAAATTATTCTTCGTGATTTGGGAAACACGACCCCCCCCACCACCCCCCCCCCCCCCCTTCCGCACTCCCTATGCTAGATGTTGACATGTGCATGACCGCTGCCAAACTATTATCATCTGCCCTTCAGGCGACCTTGACGCGATAATAGACTGGGACATCAGATGAACCAGATACATGTAGCAACAACTATACTTCTTGCCGGTACTTTTCATCCGGGATAGCGTGACCACGCCCACTTCCTAGGCCTATCAACTCCCCGGGGCCGTATACGTAATCCCCTCGTATGTTACGCACGAAAAGTGCATTTTCGTCTTAGTCTCACCAGCTCGTTGTGGTGGTGCTCATGATTAAGAACTCGTCTTCAATATAATTTTAGCACTTTCTTAATTCAGAAAATCCACTGTTTGGGTGGCTACATTGGTATTTTGAACCCGATAATCACTTGACAAATCTTCCACTTGGCGCTAAGTCTAGTGGCGTGGCCTAAGTGGTGATAGTGAATACGGCCCCCGCTGTCTTAAGAAATCCGCTTTGTGGGCTAATTGTTTATTTCTATGCCCTGTACTGAAGTCAAATATTTACTCTGTCAAAGGCGTGTCTATAACTTCTTCCTAGGCCTATCAGCTACCGATGTCTGATTCAGAAGTGAAATATTTACTCTGTCAAAAGGATTCACGGGGCAGATATCGCCCTAGGAGCATTCCTAACCAGCCCGGAAGTGCTACACTATACAGGCGACTGCACGGTAATATGAAGGTGTATTTCACGTGTCGTTGTACCATTACCACGTGCAAGGAAGGCCTTAAGCTACAGATCAGTGTGTGTAGATACGATGGCATGATTGACATATCGTCCAGCCCATCCTAATCATAACTTCCTGGGTGATACGCTTTCAAAGCGAAAGTAACATTTGCATCCGCATCTGTCATAACAAGGAGTGGAGGTGCGGGGGGGTGGGGGGGGGCACTTTGTGTGGAGAGTCAGTAAAAATATTACGACCGAGGAGGGGTCTTTTTCTTTCTTCGAGACCAGGGGACTCAAATGGGGGGATATACTGAAAATAGTGGGAGGTGGAGATTATTATATCTCTGTTCTCGCCTACTTGCTTATTTTCACACTCGCTCGCCAGGGCGGCGCTGCGCAAATTGATAGGAAAAATGCGCCGCGCATTTCTACAAATTAGTGCCGGGACCCAGCCTAAGCCTAATAACACACCGTATCAGGTGATGAAAAGAAAGCGTTCAGTCACAAGTAAAGCTTTTTGAAAGGGTACAAGGTGTTTTTTGCTATATTAGATACACAGAGCTCGTTATTTTTATGTTTTATTCTTGAAAATCATAATGTTGAAGAATGCAAGAAGTTACAGTTGATTTGACTGTTTTTCAAGAATCTTGAAATTTGCCCCCGGCCGACAGCAGCGGTAAAAGCGGGGCTTGCGTAGCGCCACCGTGCGGGGAACTTAAGGAGGAGGGCTCAACCAACATGAGAGGGCAGAAGGGGGGAGGGGGGGGGGGTCCACGCGTATGATTCAGGCGACCCCCCTAGAAATTAAATGTTGATGTTTTATGCCACTTTTGAACCGGACCCTCTGAATAACCCCGACTGAAATATTGTCATGTTCCAGGAGGCTACAGTTTAACACTTGCGTGCCGAACAAACGTCGATCTCTCTTTCCTGGTTGATTACAGACAACAAGCCAAGCAGATATTGTTCCCCAATGCGTGTTAATTCGGCCCGAAGTTTGGCATTAAGGCATACAATATCGCCTTGTTTATGACCGAGTCTGCGAACGAAGTTACGTAGTATTAGTATGATTGCCCGTCGGATCATATTTAGGGGCGCACTATTTCATATGAGGGGGGCGGGGGGCGGGGGGGGGGGCCTAGAAAATATTTGAAAAAAATAGTTTGTTGTGACTATTTGGGTTAAAAAAATGTTTGCTTTTCAGGCGCTACAAAATAAAATAACTTGCTTTCATAATTAAAAAAAAAGAAATGTTTGACACTGTATCAATAAATTACGAATGGAATTACCAGGAAATAAATAATTGGATGACAAAGATACTTATTATTTATTTTCTAGGCCCCCCCCCCCCCTGATATGAAATGGTGTGCCCCTTTTGTTTCTTCCGTCTAGAACACACAATCATTCGTGATGTTGTTCAAAAGCACGAAGCATGTTACTCACGCATCTATAGGACCATTGGCGCCCGCAAGGTCACCTTGTGGACGTTTAAACGGCGTCCATCCGCCATGCTACAGAGCGAGTCCGGCACGCACACACTTCTCTCTCGTGTGACTAGTCTATTGTGGTTTGCGTGGTGTTTTTAACCAGGTGATGCCAAATCGTGCTCACTTCTCGCAGCCACGTAATATTTACAGATGTCGCAAAACAACATACGCCGCATAGCAATACTCTTCACATGTGAGGTAAAGAACGCCCTACTGGGTTACTGGGTTCAGGGTGGGTTTGGGTTTGGAAGCCTTGTGCGCGTGCGCAGTGTCTCATCAACTGATGCATGGATTCATTGTGCGGCGTTACACTGGCAAAGTAAGATACAGGAACAGATGTAAGATCATCCATGATATTCAGATACAGGCACAGATGTAAGATTATCCATGATAGTCAGAAAATAGCACAGATGTAAGAGTATCCATGATAGTCAGATACAGGCACAGATGTAAGATTATCCATGATAGTCAGATACAGACACAGATGTAAGATTATCCATGATAGTCAGATACAGGCACAGATGTAAGATTATCCATGATAGTCAGATACAGGCACAGATGTAAGATTATCCATGATAGTCAGATACAGGCACAGATGTAAGATTATCCATGATAGTCAGATACAGGCACAGATGTAAGATTATCCATGATAGTCAGATACAGGCACAGATGTAAGATTATCCATGATAGTCAGATACAGGCACAGATGTAAGATTATCCATGATAGTCAGATACAGACACAGATGTAAGATTATCCATGATAGTCAGATACAGACACAGATGTAAGATTATCCATGATAGTCAGATACAGGCACAGATGTAAGATTACACATAATGCGATACTGTAACCGTGAAGGCATCTTTAGGGTAAAGCACAACATTATGCAATGGTTTTGTTGGTAAAAGTGCAGTTACCACTTTGGCTCCCCCCCCCCCCCCCCCACACACACACACTCTCCCTCCCTCTCCTGTAGTCATAGAGTGATTATGGTTGTCGTGAGTGTTAGGCCATGTGTATGGACTATGGACATATCCTTTGCCAGGGAACCTCTGGGGAAACAGTATGACACGGCTAGTCAAACACGTCCTCATACGCCAATACCTTGCACTAGATATACGGGGTATGCTAATATTATACAAGGCCTACGTCAATAGCGGATGATCTTCGGCCGTTTTGTAGAGCGTTATTTCGTTACCCAATGGAGTCCGATGACGCTGCCCTAGATGGCTAGGGTGCTGAACTGTTGAGTGGAGTCCTATGACGCTGCCCTAGATGGCTAGGGTGCTGAACTGTTGAGTGGAGTCCTATGACGCTGCCCTAGATGGCTAGGGTGCCGAACTGTTGAGTGGAGTCCTATGACGCTGCCCTAGATGGCTAGGGTGCTGAACTGTTGAGTGGAGTCCTATGACGCTGCCCTAGATGGCTAGGGTGCCGAACTGTTGCGTGGAGTCCTATGACGCTGCCCTAGATGGCTAGGGTGCCGAACTGTTGAGTGGAGTCCTATGACGCTGCCCTAGATGGCTAGGGTGCTGAACTGTTGAGTGGAGTCCTATGACGCTGCCCTAGATGGCTAGGGTGCCGAACTGTTGCGTGGAGTCCTATGACGCTGCCCTAGATGGCTAGGGTGCCGAACTGTTGAGTGGAGTCCTATGACGCTGCCCTAGATGGCTAGGGTGCCGAACTGTTGCGTGGAGTCCTATGACGCTGCCCTAGATGGCTAGGGTGCCGAACTGTTGAGTGGAGTCCTATGACGCTGCCCTAGATGGCTAGGGTGCTGAACTGTTGAGTGGAGTCCTATGACGCTGCCCTAGATGGCTAGGGTGCTGAACTGTTGAGTGGAGTCCTATGACGCTGCCCTAGATGGCTAGGGTGCTGAACTGTTGAGTGGAGTCCTATGACGCTGCTCTAGATGGCTAGGGTGCTGAACTGTTGAGTGGAGTCCTATGACGCTGCCCTAGATGGCTAGGGTGCTGAACTGTTGAGTGGAGTCCTATGACGCAGCCCTAGATGGCTAGGGTGCTGAACTGTTGCGTGGAGTCCTATGACGCTGCCCTAGATGGCTAGGGTGCCGAACTGTTGAGTGGAGTCCTATGACGCTGCCCTAGATGGCTAGGGTGCCGAACTGTTGAGTGGAGTCCTATGACGCTGCCCTAGATGGCTAGGGTGCTGAACTGTTGAGTGGAGTCCTATGACGCTGCCCTAGATGGCTAGGGTGCTGAACTGTTGAGTGGAGTCCTATGACGCTGCCCTAGATGGCTAGGGTGCTGAACTGTTGAGTGGAGTCCTATGACGCAGCCCTAGATGGCTAGGGTGCTGAACTGTTGAGTGGAGTCCTATGACGCAGCCCTAGATGGCTAGGGTGCTGAACTGTTGCGTGGAGTCCTATGACGCTGCCCTAGATGGCTAGGGTGCCGAACTGTTGAGTGGAGTCCTATGACGCTGCCCTAGATGGCTAGGGTGCCGAACTGTGGAGTGGAGTCCTATGACGCTGCCCTAGATGGCTAGGGTGCTGAACTGTTGAGTGGAGTCCTATGACGCTGCCCTAGATGGCTAGGGTGCTGAACTGTTGAGTGGAGTCCTATGACGCTGCCCTAGATGGCTAGGGTGCTGAACTGTTGAGTGGAGTCCTATGACGCTGCCCTAGATGGCTAGGGTGCTGAACTGTTGAGTGGAGTCCTATGACGCTGCCCTAGATGGCTAGGGCGCCGAACTGTTGCGTGGAGTCCTATGACGCTGCCCTAGATGGCTAGGGTGCCGAACTGTTGAGTGGAGTCCTATGACGCTGCCCTAGATGGCTAGGGTGCTGAACTGTTGAGTGGAGTCCTATGACGCTGCCCTAGATGGCTAGGGTGCCGAACTGTTGAGTGGAGTCCTATGACGCTGCTCTAGATGGCTAGGGTGCTGAACTGTTGAGTGGAGTCCTATGACGCTGCCCTAGATGGCTAGGGTGCTGAACTGTTGAGTGGAGTCCTATGACGCTGCTCTAGATGGCTAGGGTGCCGAACTGTTGAGTGGAGTCCTATGACGCTGCTCTAGATGGCTAGGGTGCTGAACTGTTGAGTGGAGTCCTATGACGCTGCCCTAGATGGCTAGGGTGCTGAACTGTTGAGTGGAGTCCTATGACGCTGCCCTAGATGGCTAGGGTGCTGAACTGTTGAGTGGAGTCCTATGACGCTGCTCTAGATGGCTAGGGTGCTGAACTGTTGAGTGGAGTCCTATGACGCTGCCCTAGATGGCTAGGGTGCTGAACTGTTGAGTGGAGTCCTATGACGCTGCTCTAGATGGCTAGGGTGCCGAACTGTTGAGTGGAGTCCTATGACGCTGCCCTAGATGGCTAGGGTGCCGAACTGTTGAGTGGAGTCCTATGACGCTGCTCTAGATGGCTAGGGTGCTGAACTGTTGAGTGGAGTCCTATGACGCTGCCCTAGATGGCTAGGGTGCCGAACTGTTGAGTGGAGTCCTATGACGCTGCTCTAGATGGCTAGGGTGCTGAACTGTTGAGTGGAGTCCTATGACGCTGCTCTAGATGGCTAGGGTGCTGAACTGTTGAGTGGAGTCCTATGACGCTGCCCTAGATGGCTAGGGTGCCGAACTGTTGAGTGGAGTCCTATGACGCTGCCCTAGATGGCTAGGGTGCCGAACTGTTGAGTGGAGTCCTATGACGCTGCTCTAGATGGCTAGGGTGCCGAACTGTTGCGTGGAGTCCTATGACGCTGCCCTAGATGGCTAGGGTGCCGAACTGTTGAGTGGAGTCCTATGACGCTGCCCTAGATGGCTAGGGTGCTGAACTGTTGAGTGGAGTCCTATGACGCTGCTCTAGATGGCTAGGGTGCTGAACTGTTGAGTGGAGTCCTATGACGCTGCCCTAGATGGCTAGGGTGCCGAACTGTTGAGTGGAGTCCTATGACGCTGCCCTAGATGGCTAGGGTGCCGAACTGTTGAGTGGAGTCCTATGACGCTGCCCTAGATGGCTAGGGTGCTGAACTGTTGAGTGGAGTCCTATGACGCTGCTCTAGATGGCTAGGGTGCTGAACTGTTGAGTGGAGTCCTATGACGCTGCCCTAGATGGCTAGGGTGCCGAACTGTTGAGTGGAGTCCTATGACGCTGCCCTAGATGGCTAGGGTGCTGAACTGTTGAGTGGAGTCCTATGACGCTGCCCTAGATGGCTAGGGTGCTGAACTGTTGCGTGGAGTCCTATGACGCTGCTCTAGATGGCTAGGGTGCTGAACTGTTGAGTGGAGTCCTATGACGCTGCCCTAGATGGCTAGGGTGCTGAACTGTTGAGTGGAGTCCTATGACGCTGCTCTAGATGGCTAGGGTGCTGAACTGTTGAGTGGAGTCCTATGACGCTGCTCTAGATGGCTAGGGTGCTGAACTGTTGAGTGGAGTCCTATGACGCTGCTCTAGATGGCTAGGGTGCTGAACTGTTGAGTGGAGTCCTATGACGCTGCCCTAGATGGCTAGGGTGCCGAACTGTTGAGTGGAGTCCTATGACGCTGCCCTAGATGGCTAGGGTGCTGAACTGTTGCGTGGAGTCCTATGACGCTGCTCTAGATGGCTAGGGTGCCGAACTGTTGCGTGGAGTCCTATGACGCTGCCCTAGATGGCTAGGGTGCCGAACTGTTGCGTGGAGTCCTATGACGCTGCCCTAGATGGCTAGGGTGCCGAACTGTTGCGTGGAGTCCTATGACGCTGCCCTAGATGGCTAGGGTGCCGAACTGTTGCGTGGAGTCCTATGACGCTGCTCTAGATGGCTAGGGTGCTGAACTGTTGCGTGGAGTCCTATGACGCTGCTCTAGATGGCTAGGGTGCCGAACTGTTGAGTGGAGTCCTATGACGCTGCCCTAGATGGCTAGGGTGCTGAACTGTTGAGTGGAGTCCTATGACGCTGCCCTAGATGGCTAGGGTGCTGAACTGTTGCGTGGAGTCCTATGACGCTGCCCTAGATGGCTAGGGTGCCGAACTGTTGAGTGGAGTCCTATGACGCTGCCCTAGATGGCTAGGGTGCTGAACTGTTGAGTGGAGTCCTATGACGCAGCCCTAGATGGCTAGGGTGCCGAACTGTTGAGTGGAGTCCTATGACGCTGCCCTAGATGGCTAGGGTGCCGAACTGTTGCGTGGAGTCCTATGACGCTGCCCTAGATGGCTAGGGTGCCGAACTGTTGAGTGGAGTCCTATGACGCTGCTCTAGATGGCTAGGGTGCCGAACTGTTGAGTGGAGTCCTATGACGCTGCTCTAGATGGCTAGGGTGCCGAACTGTTGCGTGGAGTCCTATGACGCTGCCCTAGATGGCTAGGGTGCCGAACTGTTGAGTGGAGTCCTATGACGCTGCCCTAGATGGCTAGGGTGCCGAACTGTTGCGTGGAGTCCTATGACGCTGCCCTAGATGGCTAGGGTGCCGAACTGTTGAGTGGAGTCCTATGACGCTGCCCTAGATGGCTAGGGTGCTGAACTGTTGAGTGGAGTCCTATGACGCTGCCCTAGATGGCTAGGGTGCTGAACTGTTGAGTGGAGTCCTATGACGCTGCTCTAGATGGCTAGGGTGCTGAACTGTTGAGTGGAGTCCTATGACGCTGCCCTAGATGGCTAGGGTGCCGAACTGTTGCGTGGAGTCCTATGACGCTGCTCTAGATGGCTAGGGTGCCGAACTGTTGCGTGGAGTCCTATGACGCTGCCCTAGATGGCTAGGGTGCCGAACTGTTGAGTGGAGTCCTATGACGCTGCTCTAGATGGCTAGGGTGCCGAACTGTTGCGTGGAGTCCTATGACGCTGCCCTAGATGGCTAGGGTGCCGAACTGTTGAGTGGAGTCCTATGACGCTGCCCTAGATGGCTAGGGTGCTGAACTGTTGAGTGGAGTCCTATGACGCTGCCCTAGATGGCTAGGGTGCCGAACTGTTGCGTGGAGTCCTATGACGCTGCTCTAGATGGCTAGGGTGCCGAACTGTTGCGTGGAGTCCTATGACGCTGCCCTAGATGGCTAGGGTGCCGAACTGTTGAGTGGAGTCCTATGACGCTGCTCTAGATGGCTAGGGTGCCGAACTGTTGCGTGGAGTCCTATGACGCTGCCCTAGATGGCTAGGGTGCCGAACTGTTGAGTGGAGTCCTATGACGCTGCCCTAGATGGCTAGGGTGCTGAACTGTTGAGTGGAGTCCTATGACGCTGCCCTAGATGGCTAGGGTGCTGAACTGTTGAGTGGAGTCCTATGACGCTGCTCTAGATGGCTAGGGTGCTGAACTGTTGAGTGGAGTCCTATGACGCTGCCCTAGATGGCTAGGGTGCCGAACTGTTGCGTGGAGTCCTATGACGCTGCTCTAGATGGCTAGGGTGCCGAACTGTTGCGTGGAGTCCTATGACGCTGCCCTAGATGGCTAGGGTGCCGAACTGTTGAGTGGAGTCCTATGACGCTGCTCTAGATGGCTAGGGTGCCGAACTGTTGCGTGGAGTCCTATGACGCTGCTCTAGATGGCTAGGGTGCCGAACTGTTGCGTGGAGTCCTATGACGCTGCCCTAGATGGCTAGGGTGCCGAACTGTTGAGTGGAGTCCTATGACGCTGCTCTAGATGGCTAGGGTGCCGAACTGTTGAGTGGAGTCCTATGACGCTGCTCTAGATGGCTAGGGTGCCGAACTGTTGCGTGGAGTCCTATGACGCTGCTCTAGATGGCTAGGGTGCCGAACTGTTGAGTGGAGTCCTATGACGCTGCCCTAGATGGCTAGGGTGCCGAACTGTTGAGTGGAGTCCTATGACGCTGCCCTAGATGGCTAGGGTGCCGAACTGTTGAGTGGAGTCCTATGACGCTGCCCTAGATGGCTAGGGTGCCGAACTGTTGAGTGGAGTCCTATGACGCTGCTCTAGATGGCTAGGGTGCCGAACTGTTGAGTGGAGTCCTATGACGCTGCTCTAGATGGCTAGGGTGCCGAACTGTTGAGTGGAGTCCTATGACGCTGCCCTAGATGGCTAGGGTGCCGAACTGTTGAGTGGAGTCCTATGACGCTGCCCTAGATGGCTAGGGTGCCGAACTGTTGAGTGGAGTCCTATGACGCTGCCCTAGATGGCTAGGGTGCCGAACTGTTGAGTGGAGTCCTATGACGCTGCCCTAGATGGCTAGGGTGCTGAACTGTTGAGTGGAGTCCTATGACGCTGCCCTAGATGGCTAGGGTGCCGAACTGTTGCGTGGAGTCCTATGACGCTGCCCTAGATGGCTAGGGTGCCGAACTGTTGAGTGGAGTCCTATGACGCTGCCCTAGATGGCTAGGGTGCTGAACTGTTGAGTGGAGTCCTATGACGCTGCCCTAGATGGCTAGGGTGCTGAACTGTTGAGTGGAGTCCTATGACGCTGCTCTAGATGGCTAGGGTGCTGAACTGTTGAGTGGAGTCCTATGACGCTGCCCTAGATGGCTAGGGTGCCGAACTGTTGCGTGGAGTCCTATGACGCTGCTCTAGATGGCTAGGGTGCCGAACTGTTGAGTGGAGTCCTATGACGCTGCCCTAGATGGCTAGGGTGCCGAACTGTTGAGTGGAGTCCTATGACGCTGCCCTAGATGGCTAGGGTGCCGAACTGTTGAGTGGAGTCCTATGACGCTGCCCTAGATGGCTAGGGTGCCGAACTGTTGAGTGGAGTCCTATGACGCTGCTCTAGATGGCTAGGGTGCCGAACTGTTGAGTGGAGTCCTATGACGCTGCTCTAGATGGCTAGGGTGCCGAACTGTTGAGTGGAGTCCTATGACGCTGCTCTAGATGGCTAGGGTGCCGAACTGTTGAGTGGAGTCCTATGACGCTGCCCTAGATGGCTAGGGTGCCGAACTGTAGAGTGGAGTCCTATGACGCTGCTCTAGATGGCTAGGGTGCCGAACTGTTGAGTGGAGTCCTATGACGCTGCCCTAGATGGCTAGGGTGCCGAACTGTTGAGTGGAGTCCTATGACGCTGCCCTAGATGGCTAGGGTGCCGAACTGTTGAGTGGAGTCCTATGACGCTGCTCTAGATGGCTAGGGTGCCGAACTGTTGAGTGGAGTCCTATGACGCTGCTCTAGATGGCTAGGGTGCCGAACTGTTGAGTGGAGTCCTATGACGCTGCCCTAGATGGCTAGGGTGCTGAACTGTTGAGTGGAGTCCTATGACGCTGCCCTAGATGGCTAGGGTGCCGAACTGTTGAGTGGAGTCCTATGACGCTGCCCTAGATGGCTAGGGTGCCGAACTGTTGAGTGGAGTCCTATGACGCTGCCCTAGATGGCTAGGGTGCTGAACTGTTGAGTGGAGTCCTATGACGCTGCCCTAGATGGCTAGGGTGCTGAACTGTTGCGTGGAGTCCTATGACGCTGCCCTAGATGGCTAGGGTGCTGAACTGTTGCGTGGAGTCCTATGACGCTGCCCTAGATGGCTAGGGTGCCGAACTGTTGAGTGGAGTCCTATGACGCTGCCCTAGATGGCTAGGGTGCCGAACTGTTGAGTGGAGTCCTATGACGCTGCCCTAGATGGCTAGGGTGCCGAACTGTTGAGTGGAGTCCTATGACGCTGCTCTAGATGGCTAGGGTGCCGAACTGTTGAGTGGAGTCCTATGACGCTGCCCTAGATGGCTAGGGTGCCGAACTGTTGCGTGGAGTCCTATGACGCTGCCCTAGATGGCTAGGGTGCTGAACTGTTGAGTGGAGTCCTATGACGCTGCCCTAGATGGCTAGGGTGCTGAACTGTTGCGTGGAGTCCTATGACGCTGCCCTAGATGGCTAGGGTGCCGAACTGTTGAGTGGAGTCCTATGACGCTGCCCTAGATGGCTAGGGTGCCGAACTGTTGAGTGGAGTCCTATGACGCTGCTCTAGATGGCTAGGGTGCCGAACTGTTGAGTGGAGTCCTATGACGCTGCCCTAGATGGCTAGGGTGCCGAACTGTTGCGTGGAGTCCTATGACGCTGCCCTAGATGGCTAGGGTGCTGAACTGTTGAGTGGAGTCCTATGACGCTGCCCTAGATGGCTAGGGTGCCGAACTGTTGAGTGGAGTCCTATGACGCTGCCCTAGATGGCTAGGGTGCTGAACTGTTGCAGGTTCGATCCCCGCCTGCGTCTGCATGAGGACGCTTCCTCCCTTCCACCGCATCGCTGTTACACTTTGCGAAGAAAGACTTGAAATATTTATCGTTTGTAAACGTAGACCCTCGCCGCCGGTGAACCTGGCTCAGGTGGCCCGGGCAGACTGAGCTACAGATCAAAAGGTCGTGGGTTCGCGCCCCGGGATCTGCATCTGGGGCAATCTCACGTCATCGTCCCTGCCGGCTTTTTGGCCCAATTTTAGCCTCCATGTGCATAGAAGTGGTCAAAAACAGAAACGGTTAATTTTTTTTCCCGTTGTGACTCCAAAGAAACTTGCATTGAGGAGCTTTCGCTCTAAAATACAAATTAAAATACCCTTTCAGTTTTTCAGTTAATTGTCGTAACGTAAGCTTTGTTAAAAGGAATCCTCGGTCACCGCATGTTCTACAACCCGACCACCAGCTATAGTCCTCACAGAGCCACCGCATGCTCTACCTGTGCCCCGCCACCCGACCGCCAGCTATAGTCCTCACAGAGCCCCCGCATGCTCTACCTGTGCCCCACAACCCGACCGCCAGCTGTAGGCCTCACAGAGCCACCGCATGCTCTACCTGTGCCCCACAGCCGGACCGCCAGCTATAGTCCTCACAGAGCCGCCGCATGCTCTACCTGTGCCCCACAACCCGACCGCCGGCTATAGTCCTCAGAGCCACCGCATGCTCTACCTGTGCCCCACAACCCGACCGCCGGCTATAGTCCTCACAGAGCCACCGCATGCTCTACCTGTGCCCCACAACCCGACCGCCAGCTATAGTCCTCACAGATCCATCGCATGCTCTACCTGTGCCCCGCAACCCGACCCCCAGCTATAGTCCTCACAGAGCCACCGCATGCTCTACCTGTGCCCCACAACCCGACCGCCGGCTATAGTCCTCACAGAGCCACCGCATGCTCTACCTGTGCCCCACAACCCGACCGCCAGCTATAGTCCTCACAGAGCCACCGTATGCTCTACCTGTGCCCCACAACCCGACCGCCAGCTATAGTCCTCACAGAGCCACCGCATGCTCTACCTGTGCCCCGCCACCCGACCGCCAGCTATAGTCCTCACAGAGCCACCGCATGCTCTACCTGTGCCCCGCCACCCGACCGCCAGCTATAGTCCTCACAGAGCCACCGCATGCTCTACCTGTGCCCCACAACCCGACCGCCAGCTATAGGCCTCACAGAGCCACCGCATGCTCTACCTGTGCCCCGCCACTCGACCGCCAGCTATAGTCCTCACAGAGCCACCGCATGCTCTACCTGTGCCCCACAACCCGACCGCCAGCTATAGTCCTCACAGAGCCACCGCATGCTCTACCTGTGCCCCGCCACCCGACCGCCAGCTATAGTCCTCACAGAGCCGCCGCATGCTCTACCTGTGCCCCACAACCCGACCGCCAGCTATAGTCCTCACAGAGCCACCGCATGCTCTACCTGTGCCCCACAACCCGACCGCCAGCTATAGTCCTCACAGAGCCACCGTATGCTCTACCTGTGCCCCGCAACCCGACCGCCAGCTTCAGTCCTCACAGAGCCACCGTATGCTCTACCTGTGCCCCGCAACCCGACCGCCAACTATAGTCCTCACAGAGCCACCGCATGCTCTACCTGTGCCCCGCCACCCGAACGCCAGCTATAGTCCTCACAGAGCCGCCGCATGCTCTACCTGTGCCCCGCCACCCGACCGCCAGCTATAGTCCTCACAGAGCCGCCGCATGCTCTACCTGTGCCCCGCCACCCGACCGCCAGCTATAGTCCTCACAGAGCCACCGCATGCTCTACCTGTGCCCCGCCACCCGACCGCCGGCTATAGTCCTCACAGAGCCACCGCATGCTCTACCTGTGCCCCGCCACCCGAACGCCAGCTATAGTCCTCACAGAGCCGCCGCATGCTCTACCTGTGCCCCGCCACCCGACCGCCAGCTATAGTCCTCACAGAGCCACCGCATGCTCTACCTGTGCCCCGCCACCCGACCGCCGGCTATAGTCCTCACAGAGCCACCGCATGCTCTACCTGTGCCCCACAACCCGACCGCCAGCTATAGTCCTCACAGAGCCACCGCATGCTCTACCTGTGCCCCACAACCCGACCGCCAGCTATAGTCCTCACAGAGCCACCGTATGCTCTACCTGTGCCCCGCAACCCGACCGCCAGCTATAGTCCTCACAGAGCCACCGCATGCTCTACCTGTGCCCCACAACCCGACCGCCAGCTATAGTCCTCACAGAGCCACCGCATGCTCTACCTGTGCCCCACAACCCGACCGCCAGCTATAGTCCTCACAGAGCCACCGTATGCTCTACCTGTGCCCCGCAACCCGACCGCCAGCTATAGTCCTCACAGAGCCACCGTATGCTCTACCTGTGCCCCGCAACCCGACCGCCAGCTATAATCCTCACATAGCCATCGCATGCTCTACCTGTGCCCCACAACCCGACCGCCAGCTATAGTCCTCACACAGCCACTGCATGCTCTACCTGTGCCCCACAACCCGACCGCCAGCTATAGTCCTCACAGAGCCACCGCATGCTCTACCTGTGCCCCGCCACCCGACCGCCAGCTATAGTCCTCACAGAGCCACCGCATGCTCTACCTGTGCCCCACAACCCGACCTCACAGAGCAGCACCCACAACCATCGTGATATGGTTCAGCACAGAGAGCTCCACATCAGGCGACCTTGTCCACCCGCCAAGTAAATACAGAGAACTTCATTCCACTTGATACGCCACCCGCAACGAGGAGTAATGGGTTAATGATGACCCTTCTAAAAACATATCGCCGGGTAAACAAGGTCGAGAAGGAATCGAGAGTTGTGCGGGCACTCACCTTATCGAACGCAGGTTATATATATATTTGCAGGTGACAGAGATGGGGTAATTCTATCACCCGCCCACGATATTGCTTATCTGGTTTGATAGATATACTACCAGTTCTTACCTTGTCAACCGCCCACACGATCCGTTCACTGGTTTATGCTAATACGTTTTGTCTATCGATATATGGCCGTTGATCTAATGGGGCTGAAGCAAAAGCTCGCTTCGCACAGACTCTTTATTTATTGAAGTCACCGTCCTTATTTGTTAGACATAGCAGACTAGTTCTGATCTTTGTCTTATTTACATGATATACGCCCAGATACCACCCAGATACATTGATGCGTGAGCCGTCGCTCCAAACATTATTTTTCGCGACACCACACTTGATAATGCAGTCAAATAATTATTCACGAAATACTGTATTGACAGAGCAAAAGCCTTCAACTTTTTTTTTTCATATGAAGTTTCGTCGGCACGCAGTCGCATCGAGTGCCCTTTCGTTCGCTGTATACCTTCGGAATTAGATCCCATACCACGTTGGCCATTTGCTCAGGTTGCCGCACTCGATGTGTAGGCCTAAGTTTGTAACTCCAAGTCCCGAGGACAAACATTTGTTTTGCTTCCGTGTCATGTACTATGAATGAAGGATCCGTGCTATAGTGACTTTCAAGCCAAGTTCTTAACCAAAAATGCATAGAATATATCATATTAAGCACACATACATCTTTACGTTTAACTTTGCATACGATACGCCTATGTGTTTACATACTGGATGGTTGCCGCAAGTATTTCGCCTGACATGTAGACTTGTCAGATCGCTAACACAAGGAGGATCCAGGTACTGCGCCATATTCTCCGATAACCGCTTCAATCCCCGGCCCCCCTCCCCCTATGCCCCCCTCCCCTACCACCTATGCCCACTCTCCCTACCACCCTACCATCTATGCCCCCTCCCCCTACCCCCTATGCCCTCCCCCCTCCCCCCTATATCCCCTCCCCTACCACCTATGCTCCCTCCCCCTACCACCTATGCCCCCTCTCCTACCACCTATGCCCCCCTCCCCCTACCACCTATGCCCCCTATCCCTACCACCTATGCCCCCTCTCCTACCACCTATGCCCCCCTCCCCCTACCACCTATGCCCCTACCCCTACCGCCTATGCCCCCTCCCCCTACCACCTATGCCCCCCTCTCCCTCTCCATACCACCTATGCCCCCTCCCCCTAGCCCCTATGCCCCCTCCCCCTACCACCTATTCCCCTCCCCCTACCACCTATGCCCCCTCTCACTACCACCTATGCCCCCTCCCCCCTAGCCCCTATGCCCCCTCCCCCTACCACCTATGCCCCTACCTCTACCACCTATGCCCCCTCCCCCTACCACCTATGCCCCCTCCCCCTACCACCTATGCCCCCTCCCCTACCACCTATGCCCCCTCCCCCTACCACCTATGCCCTCTTCCCCCTACCACATATGCCCCCCCCTACCACCTATGCCCCCTCCCCCCTAGCCCTATGCCCCCTCGCCCTACCACCTATGCCCCTACCCCTACCACCTATGCCCCCTCCCCCTACCACCTATGCCCCCTCCCCCTACCACCTATGCCCTCTTCCCCCTACCACATATGCCCCCCCCCTACCACCTATGCCCCCTCCCCCCTAGCCCTATGCCCCCTCGCCCTACCACCTATGCCCCTACCCCTACCACCTATGCCCCCTCCCCCTACCACCTATGCCCCCTCCCCTACCACCTATGCCCCCTCCTCCTACCACCTATGCCCCTCCCCCCTAGCCCCTATGCCCCCCTCCTCCTACCACCTATGCCCCCTCCCCCCTAGCCCCTATGCCCCCTCCCCCTACCACCTATGCCCCCTCCCTCTACCACCTATGCCCCCCTCTCCCTCTCCATACCACCTATGCCCCCTCCCCCTAGCCTCTATGCCCCCTCCCCCTACCACCTATGCCCTCTTCCCCCTACCACATATGCCCCCTCCCACTACCACCTATGCCCCCTCCCCTAGCTCCTATGCCCCCTCCCCCTACCACCTATGTCCCTACCCCTACCACCTATGCCCCCTCCCCCTACCACCTATGCCCCCTCCCCCTACCACCTATGCCCCCTCCCCTACTACCTATGCCCCTCCTCCTACCACCTATGCCCCCTTCCCCCTAGCCCCTATGCCCCCCTCCTCCTACCACCTATGCCACCTCCCCCTACCACCTATGCCCCTCCCCCTACCATCTATGCCCCTCCCCTACCACCTATGCCCCCTCCTCCTACCACCTATGCCCCCGCCCCCCTAGCCCCTATGCCCTCTCCCCCTACCACCTATGCCCCCTCCCCCTCCCCCCTCAGACTGTCCCCTTCACAGTACATTGAAGCTTGCACGTGACAACCATTTAAACCCAGTGGATTATATAATATAGAGGCGGTATAACGGTTCACATGCAACACATTCGGTTACTTTTGAATCCCACTGCAAACTTACCTCGCACCCAACATTGAATATCGCCTGTTTAGTTTCACGGCGTCTTGGTTTTTGTAAAAACATAGGAGATTTTTTAATGCAAGTTTGTTCACAGCCCAAAGAAGCGTCAATGAACTGCAGCCTATTCAAACACATGCAGATTCTACGAAAGACAACCCTAACTCACAGGCCTACGAAGCCTCAATGAGGCGGATAGCTCGCAGCCATAAGACATTTATATATAGCACGTTCTCCACTCTGCCAATTCCTACCGTAGCACGTTCGCGCTTGTGGTGAGTTTTGCTCGGCCACTCACCTACGCGAGCCGGCGGCCAGCCGGCCTCACGTTTTGGTGGGGGTGGTGGGGTGGGGGAGGATGCAAGGGTGCGGCAGTGTGGCCCAGTCAAGTGCAGAGCGAGAGAGCGAGAGGGAAGAGGGGTGGGGGGCGGAGAGAGCAAAAGAGGAGGGAGGGGGGACTACTTAAGGGGACTGCCTGATGGTAACTCTGATTTCTTGATCGCTTTCTCGACGACACACACCACCTCGGCATTTGACGTATGTAGCTCGGCGGTGGTGGGTTGTGCCCCTCAGTTCTCGTGGTGTTCTCGCCTTCAAACGTCAGGATTACCTCTCTGGATTACATACACGTCTAGGGGCGACCTGACTGGATCTCTCCGGCGTGCCCGATGGATCCCTGGTCCTGGATACGGAAGTGATCTGAGCTCTCGGTGTGTTTTGTACGACGTTATATACCGCCCACCAACCGCCAGCTGAGGTCTGATCCAGACCTGATCCAGACCTGATCCAGACCCGTGTCCTGGCGGACGGATAGAGGGCAGGGCGCCCTCCGGACTCAGGCTGTCAGTCAGTCAGTCAATCAGTCCTGGCGTTCTGAACGGATCTCGGCAAACAGTCAATCCGGACACTCAGGGTAAGAATTGACCGAATTGCCGGTCGCTGGTTGTCTTTGCCGTGTAGGCTGGTCTATATATCACTTACACTGATATAATATTGACAGTTTTGTCAGATAGGTGGTGTAGCAGCTAGTGTATGAGTGTCCAGCATATAGATATATAGCCCACGGATAGAGGGCCAAATATTAAGCAAGGATGTGTTCAGGTGTCAAACTACTGAGGGGCCAGGGGCGGATCCAGGGGGCGGGGGGCGACCCATTTGTGGGGGGCGACCCATTTGTGGGCGGAAATTGTACTGAAATTATACTCTCGATCACCGACCCACGTGTCGTCAGGTTTTCAGGTGAGCAAATCACTCCATGCGAGCGCTCTAGCCCATTGAGCTATCGCGGTCGGCCCCTCCCGACGATCCGGATACCTCCTTTTCGAGCGAGGATGCATTTTTCTTTTGAAAAGAGGCGGGAGAGGGGGGAGGATGAGGGTGCCATTCCGTCCCCTAGTCCCCTAGGGAGTACTCTTCACATCATGGCAACTAAACCCCCATATCAGGCATGACGCCCCCCCCCCCCTCTCCCCGCACCTACCCCTTGGCCAAGTTCTGACCATGCTGAACCCGCCACTGACACCGCATAGCACGTAACAACAGCCAGACACCTATCACTTACCGACCTCACCGATATACCAACCTCATACCTAGTAAAGGGCACATGTAAGTCAAGTCTGGGCTCGCGTTAGCATTCGCCAATAGCCATTTGGCGAGAAAATTCGGGATTTGGCGATAAGAACTTCCTGGACACTCGCCAAAATGGCGAATATAAAATTTCAACTACAAACACATTTTTATTCATGTTTTTTTCAACAAATGGAACCAGAAAATCCTCAACAAATATTTGGCTAATTTTGGCTAATGTTTTTCCACTGAATTAGCCAAATTGGCTAATGAAAAAAATATCCTAGCGCGAGCCCAGCAAGTGGTCAAATTGGTTTCTTACCAAAGGGTCCTGATAAAAAAAACGCATAGCCCTGGGTATGCTGGATAGGGGGGCCGGTGATCATGTCTGTGTGGTCGCAGGATAAAGATCCCATGTCTTTCTTCGTAAAGAGTAGAGGGTTCCCCCGGCGACATTGCTCCACTCTCCCTTCCTTTTCCCATTGACGCGATATGACCAAAAGTGGTTAACAAAAGCGTCCTGAATAAGCAACCAGCCGGACCCTCTGGACTATCCCCCCACCCGGGATCCTTCCGCCCCCGGGACCCCCCACCCCTTTGATTCCCCACTGTCACTGGATCCGTCGCTACCCCTGGATCCGTCATTGCCCCTGGATCCGCCACTGCCTCTGGATCCGCCGCTGCATGCTCCTGGATCCGCCACTGCCTCTGGATCCGCCACCGGTCGTATATGACTGTCTGGGGTTTGGGTGGATGAAGGTAGGGTGGAGGCCCTTGCAGTGTGGGTAATTCGTATCAATACCTGTACTCTGTGGGGTGGTGTATTTGGAGTGAAGCACATTTCAAACGTGAAAGTTGCCTCGAATACCTTTAATCTCTTCACTCCCACCGCTTTTCACCCCCTGGTCACTCCCCACCTCACCACCCCCACCGCTCCATCCCTTCCCCACCCCCACCGCCCCTGACCCCCTTACCCTCCCCTAACTCCCCTCCTCACCACCCCCACCGCTCCAAATCCCACAACCCCCGTTCCCACCCCCACCGCCCCTGACCCCCTGACCCCTGACCCCCGCAACTCCCCTCCTGCCTCACCACCCCCACCGCTCTCTCCCCGCCTCTATCTGGAATAACCCAGCGGCCGTGACATCCACACAGGTTAATTGATGTTTACTGTGCACAGACAAGCTTACCTGGAACACTCGAGGTCAGAGTCTTGGTGGCACCGTGGTGGCTGCATGGGGAGGAGAGGTAGGGGTGTGGGGGCGGGGGGGGGGCGACGGGGGAGGGCAAATATGTTGCGAGAAAGAACGTTGGCCCCACTTCTTCATCCCACCGAGAGGGGCCGCCACTATCGGTTTCCCATCATCCCGCGGGGCAGGAATCGCGTATTCATCAAGTTGGATTGTAGGTCTCACCTGGCAAGGGTGAGGTTGCCATGGTAATGTGTTTGATGATAACCTACCAGGGATTGCTGCTGTTAGATTGTATCACGAGTACTGGATGACCTCTAGTTTTCTCAAGTTCTCTGTTATAGTACAGCCCTGGAGGATCCCAGGATTATCAGGTTCACTGTTATAGTACAGCCCTGGAGGATCCCAGGATTATCAGGTTCACTGTTATAGTACAGCCCTGGAGGATCCCAGGATTATCAGGTTCACTGTTATAGTACAGCCCTGAAGGATCCCAGGATTATCAGGTTCACTGTTATAGTACAGCCCTGGAGGATCCCAGGATTATCAGGTTCACTGTTATAGTACAGCCCTGGAGGATCCCAGGATTATCAGGTTCACTGTTATAGTACAGCCCTGGAGGATCCCAGGATTATCAGGTTCACTGTTATAGTACAGCCCTGGAGGATCCCAGGATTATCAGGTTCACTGTTATAGTACAGCCCTGGAGGATCCCAGGATTATCAGGTTCACTGTTATAGTACAGCCCTGGAGGATCCCAGGATTATCAGGTTCACTGTTATAGTACAGCCCTGGAGCATCACAGGATTATCAGGTTCACTGTTATAGTACAGCCCTGGACGATCCCAGGATTATCAGGTTCACTGTTATAGTACAGCCCTGGAGGATCCCAGGATTATCAGGTTCACTGTTATAGTACAGCCCTGAAGGATCCCAGGATTATCAGGTTCACTGTTATAGTTCAGCCCTGGAGGATCCCAGGATTATCAGGTTCACTGTTATAGTACAGCCCTGGAGGATCCCAGGATTATCAGGTTCACTGTTATAGTACAGCCCTGGAGGATCCCAGGATTATCAGGTTCACTGTTATAGTACAGCCCTGGAGGATCCCAGGATTATCAGGTTCACTGTTATAGTACAGCCCTGGAGGATCCCAGGATTATCAGGTTCACTGTTATAGTTCAGCCCTGGAGGATCCCAGGATTATCGGGTTCACTGTTATAGTACAGCCCTGGAGGCTCCCAGGATTATCAGGTTCACTGTTATAGTACAGCCCTGGAGGATCCCAGGATTATCGGGTTCACTGTTATAGTACAGCCCTGGAGGATCCCAGGATTATCAGGTTCACTGTTATAGTACAGCCCTGGAGGATCCCAGGATTATCGGGTTCACTGTTATAGTACAGCCCTGGAGGATCCCAGGATTATCAGGTTCACTGTTATAGTACAGCCCTGGAGGATCCCAGGATTATCAGGTTCACTGTTATAGTTCAGCCCTGGAGGATCCCAGGATTATCGGGTTCACTGTTATAGTACAGCCCTGGAGGATCCCAGGATTATCAGGTTCAATGTTATAGTACAGCCCTGGAGGATCCCAGGATTATCGGGTTCACTGTTATAGTACAGCCCTGGAGGATCCCAGGATTATCAGGTTCACTGTTATAGTACAGCCCTGGAGGATCCCAGGATTATCAGGTTCTCTGTTATAATACAGCCCTGGAGGCTCCCAGGATTATCAGGTTCACTGTTATAGTACAGCCCTGGAGGATCCCAGGATTATCAGGTTCACTGTTATAGTACAGCCCTGGAGCATCACAGGATTATCAGGTTCACTGTTATAGTACAGCCCTGGAGGATCCCAGGATTATCAGGTTCACTGTTATATTACAGCCCTGGAGGATCCCAGGATTATCAGGTTCATTGTTATAGTACATCCCTGGAGGATCCCAGGATTATCAGGTTCACTGTTATAGTTCAGCCCTGAAGGATCCCAGGATGATCAGGTTCACTGTTATAGTACAGCCCTGGAGGATCCCAGGATTATCAGATTCACTGTTATAGTACAGCCCTGGAGGCTCCCAGGATTATCAGGTTCACTGTTATAGTACAGCCCTGGAGGATCCCAGGATT
The DNA here is from genome assembly GCA_964019135.1 of Arenicola marina. Taxonomy (NCBI): domain Eukaryota; kingdom Metazoa; phylum Annelida; class Polychaeta; family Arenicolidae; genus Arenicola; species Arenicola marina. The sequence continues at coordinate 20,057,430 of OZ025250.1, read as the reverse complement.
ATCAGGTTCACTGTTATAGTACAGCCCTGGAGGCTCCCAGCATTACCAGGTTCACTGTTATAGTACAGCCCTGGAGGATCCCAGGATTATCAGGTTCACTGTTATAGTACAGCCCTGGAGGCTCCCAGCATTATCAGGTTCACTGTTATAGTACAGCCCTGGAGGATCCCAGGATTATCAGGTTCACTGTTATAGTACAGCCCTGGAGGCTCCCAGCATTATCAGGTTCACTGTTATAGTACAGCCCTGGAGGATCCCAGGATTATCAGGTTCACTGTTATAGTACAGCCCTGGAGGATCCCAGGATTATCAGGTTCACTGTTATATTACAGCCCTGGAGGATCCCAGGATTATCAGGTTCACTGTTATAGTACAGCCCTGGAGGATCCCAGGATTATCAGGTTCACTGTTACAGTACAGCCCTGGAGCATCACAGGATTATCAGGTTCACTGTTATAGTACAGCCCTGGAGGATCCCAGGATTATCGGGTTCACTGTTATAGTACAGCCCTGGAGGATCCCAGGATTATCAGGTTCACTGTTATATTACAGCCCTGGAGGATCCCAGGATTATCAGGTTCATTGTTATAGTACATCCCTGGAGGATCCCAGGATTATCAGGTTCACTGTTATAGTTCAGCCCTGAAGGATCCCAGGATGATCAGGTTCACTGTTATAGTACAGCCCTGGAGGATCCCAGGATTATCAGGTTCACTGTTATAGTACAGCCCTGGAGGATCCCAGGATTATCAAGTTCACTGTTATAGTACAGCCCTGGAGGATCCCAGGATGATCAGGTTCACTGTTATAGTACAGCCCTGGAGGATCCCAGGATTATCAGGTTCACTGTTATAGTACAGCCCTGAAGGATCCCAGGATTATCAGGTTCACTGTTATAGTTCAGCCCTGGAGGATCCCAGGATTATCAGGTTCACTGTTATAGTACAGTCCTGGAGGATCCCAGGATTATCAGGTTCACTGTTATAGTACAGCCCTGGAGGATCCCAGGATTATCAGGTTCACTGTTATAGTACAGCCCTAGAGGATCCCAGGATTATCAGGTTTACTGTTATAGTACAGCCCTGGAGGATCCCAGGATTATCAGGTTCACTGTTATAGTACAGCCCTGGAGGCTCCCAGCATTACCAGGTTCACTGTTATAGTACAGCCCTGGAGGATCCCAGGATTATCAGGTTCACTGTTATAGTACAGCCCTGGAGGCTCCCAGCATTATCAGGTTCACTGTTATAGTACAGCCCTGGAGGATCCCAGGATTATCAGGTTCACTGTTATAGTACAGCCCTGGAGGCTCCCAGCATTATCAGGTTCACTGTTATAGTACAGCCCTGGAGGATCCCAGGATTATCAGGTTCACTGTTATAGTACAGCCCTGGAGGATCCCAGGATTATCAGGTTCACTGTTATATTACAGCCCTGGAGGATCCCAGGATTATCAGGTTCACTGTTATAGTACAGCCCTGGAGGATCCCAGGATTATCAGGTTCACTGTTACAGTACAGCCCTGGAGCATCACAGGATTATCAGGTTCACTGTTATAGTACAGCCCTGGAGGATCCCAGGATTATCGGGTTCACTGTTATAGTACAGCCCTGGAGGATCCCAGGATTATCAGGTTCACTGTTATATTACAGCCCTGGAGGATCCCAGGATTATCAGGTTCATTGTTATAGTACATCCCTGGAGGATCCCAGGATTATCAGGTTCACTGTTATAGTTCAGCCCTGAAGGATCCCAGGATGATCAGGTTCACTGTTATAGTACAGCCCTGGAGGATCCCAGGATTATCAGGTTCACTGTTATAGTACAGCCCTGGAGGATCCCAGGATTATCAAGTTCACTGTTATAGTACAGCCCTGGAGGATCCCAGGATGATCAGGTTCACTGTTATAGTACAGCCCTGGAGGATCCCAGGATTATCAGGTTCACTGTTATAGTACAGCCCTGAAGGATCCCAGGATTATCAGGTTCACTGTTATAGTTCAGCCCTGGAGGATCCCAGGATTATCAGGTTCACTGTTATAGTACAGTCCTGGAGGATCCCAGGATTATCAGGTTCACTGTTATAGTACAGCCCTGGAGGATCCCAGGATTATCAGGTTCACTGTTATAGTACAGCCCTGGAGGATCCCAGGATTATCAGGTTCACTGTTATAGTACAGTCCTGGAGGATCCCAGGATTATCAGGTTCACTGTTATAGTACAGCCCTGGAGGATCCCAGGATTATCAGGTTCACTGTTATAGTACAGCCCTGGAGGATCCCAGGATTATCAGGTTCACTGTTATAGTACAGCCCTGGAGGATCCCAGGATTATCAGGTTCACTGTTATAGTACAGCCCTGGATGACCCCAGGATTATCAGGTTCACTGTTATAGTACAGCCCTGGAGGATCCCATGATTATCAGGTTCACTGTTTTAGTTCAGCCCTGGAGGATCCCAGGATTATCAGGTTTACTGTTATAGTACAGCCCTGGAGGATCCCAGGATTATCAGGTTCATTGTTACAGTACAGCCCTGGAGAATCCCAGGATTATCAGGTTCTCTGTTATAGTACAGCCCTGGAGGATCCCAGGATTATCAGGTTCATTGTTATAGTACAGCCCTGGAGGATTTCAGGATTATCAGGTTCACTGTTTTAGTTCAGCCCTGGAGGATCCCAGGATGATCAGGTTTACTGTTATAGTACAGCCCTGGAGGATCCCAGGATGATCAGGTTCATTGTTATAGTACATCCCTGGAGGATCCCAGGATTATCAGGTTTACTGTAATAGTACAGCCCTGGAGGATCCCAGGATTATCAGGTTCACTGTTATAGTGCAGCCCTGGAGGATCCCAGGATTATCAGGTTCATTGTTATAGTACATCCCTGGAGGATCCCAGGATTATCAGGTTCACTGTTATAGTACAGCCCTGGAGGATCCCAGGATTATCAGGTTCACTGTTATAGTACAGCCCTGGAGGATTTCAGGATTATCAGGTTCACTGTTTTAGTTCAGCCCTGGAGGATCCCAGGATTATCAGGTTCACTGTTATAGTTCAGCCCTGGAGGATCCCAGGATTATCAGGTTCATTGTTATAGTACTGCCCTGGAGGCTCCCAGGATTATCAGGTTCACTGTTATAGTACAGCCCTGAAGGATCCCGGGATTATCAGGTTCACTGTTTTAGTTCAGCCCTGGAGGATCCCAGGATTATCAGGTTTACTGTTATAGTACAGCCCTGGAGGATCCCAGGATTATCAGGTTCATTGTTATAGTTCATCCCTGGAGGATCCCAGGATTATCAGGTTCACTGTTATAGTACAGCCCTGGAGGATCCCAGGATTATCAGGTTCATTGTTATAGTACAGCCCTGGAGCATCACGGGATTATCATGTTCACTGTTATATTACAGCCCTGGAGGATCCCAGGATTATCAGGTTCACTGTTACAGTACAGCCCTGGAGGATCCCAGGATTATCAGGTTCACTGTTATAGTTCAGCCCTGGAGGATCCCAGGATTATCAGGTTCATTGTTATAGTACAGCCCTGGAGGATCCCAGGATTATCGGGTTCACTGTTATAGTACAGCCCTGGAGGATCTCAGGATTATCAGGTTCATTGTTATAGTACAGCCCTGGAGGATCCCAGGATGATCAGCTTCACTGTTATAGTACAGCCCTGGAGGATCCCAGGATGATCAGGTTCACTGTTATAGTACAGCCCTGGAGCATCACAGGATTATCAGGTTCACTGTTATATTACAGCCCTGGAGGATCCCAGGATTATCAGGTTCACTGTTATAGTACAGCCCTGGAGGATCCCAGGATTATCAGGTTCACTGTTATAGTACAGCCCTGGAGGATCCCAGGATGATCAGGTTCACTGTTATAGTACAGCCCTGGAGCATCACAGGATTATCAGGTTCACTGTTATATTACAGCCCTGGAGGATCCCAGGATTATCAGGTTCACTGTTATAGTACAGCCCTGGAGGATCCCAGGATTATCAGGTTCACTGTTATAGTACAGCCCTGAAGGATCCCAGGATTATCGGGTTCTCTGTTATAGTACAGCCCTGGAGCATCACAGGATGATCAGGTTCACTGTTATAGTGCAGCCCTGGAGGATCCCAGGATGATCAGGTTCACTGTTATAGTACAGCCCTGGAGGATCCCAGGATTATCAGGTTCACTGTTATAGTACAGCCCTGGAGGATCCCAGGATTATCGGGTTCACTGTTATAGTACAGCCCTGAAGGATCCCAGGATTATCGGGTTCTCTGTTATAGTACAGCCCTGGAGCATCACAGGATGATCAGGTTCACTGTTATAGTGCAGCCCTGGAGGATCCCAGGATGATCAGGTTCACTGTTATAGTACAGCCCTGGAGGATCCCAGGATTATCAGGTTCATTGTTATAGTACAGCCCTGGAGCATCACAGGATGATCAGGTTCACTGTTATAGTGCAGCCCTGGAGGATCCCAGGATTATCAGGTTCACTGTTATAGTACAGCCCTGGAGGATCCCAGGATTATCGGGTTCACTGTTATAGTACAGCCCTGAAGGATCCCAGGATTATCAGGTTCACTGTTATAGTACAGCCCTGGAGGATCCAAGGATTATCGGGTTCACTGTTATAGTACAGCCCTGAAGGATCCCAGGATTATCGGGTTCTCTGTTATAGTACAGCCCTGGAGCATCACAGGATGATCAGGTTCACTGTTATAGTGCAGCCCTGGAGGATCCCAGGATGATCAGGTTCACTGTTATAGTACAGCCCTGGAGGATCCCAGGATTATCAGGTTCACTGTTATAGTACAGCCCTGGAGGATCCGAGGATTATCAGGTTCACTGTTATATTACAGCCCTGGAGGATCCCAGGATTATCGGGTTCACTGTTATAGTACAGCCCTGAAGGATCCCAGGATTATCAGGTTCACTGTTATACTACAGCCCTGGAGGATCCCAGGATTATCGGGTTCTCTGTTATAGTACAGCCCTGGAGGATCCCAGGATTATCAGGTTCACTGTTATAGTACAGCCCTGGAGGATCCCAGGATTATCAGGTTCACTGTTATAGTACAGCCCTGGAGGATCCCAGGATTATCGGGTTCACTGTTATAGTACAGCCCTGAAGGATCCCAGGATTATCAGGTTCACTGTTATAGTACAGCCCTGGAGGATCCCAGGATTATCAGGTTCTCTGTTATAGTACAGCCCTGGAGGATCCCAGGATTATCAGGTTCACTGTTATAGTACAGCCCTGGAGGATCCCAGGATTATCAGGTTCACTGTTATAGTACAGCCCTGGAGGATCCCAGGATTATCGGGTTCTCTGTTATAGTACAGCCCTGGAGGATCCCAGGATTATCAGGTTCACTGTTATAGTACAGCCCTGGAGGATCCCAGGATTATCAGGTTCACTGTTATAGTACAGCCCTGGAGGATCCCACGATTATCAGGTTCACTGTTATAGTACAGCCCTGGAGGATCCCAGGATTATCGGGTTCACTGTTATAGTACAGCCCTGAAGGATCCCAGGATTATCAGGTTCTCTGTTATAGTACAGCCCTGGAGGATCCCAGGATTATCAGGTTCACTGTTATAGTACAGCCCTGGAGGATCCCAGGATTATCAGGTTCACTGTTATAGTACAGCCCTGGAGGATCCCACGATTATCAGGTTCACTGTTATAGTACAGCCCTGGAGGATCCCAGGATTATCAGGTTCACTGTTATAGTTCAGCCCTGGAGGATCCCAGGATTATCAGGTTCGCTGTTATAGTACAGCCCTGGAGGATCGCAGGATTATCAGGTTACTGCTATAGTACAGCCCTGGAGGATCCCAGGATTATCAGGTTCACTGTTATAGTACAGCCCTGGAGGATCCCAGGATTATCAGGTTCATTGTTATCGTACAGCCCTGGAGGATCCCACGATTATCAGGTTCACTGTTATAGTACAGCCCTGGAGGATCCCAGGATTATCAGGTTCACTGTTATAGTACAGCCCTGGAGGATCCCAGGATTATCAGGTTCACTGTTATAGTACAGCCCTGGAGGATCCCAGGATTATCAGGTTTACTGTTATAGTACAGCCCTGGAGGATCCCAGGATTATCAGGTTCACTGTTATAGTTCAGCCCTGGAGGATCCCAGGATTATCAGGTTCACTGTTATAGTGCAGCCATGGAGGATCCCAGGATTATCAGGTTCACTGTTATAGTACATCCCTGGAGGATCCCAGGATTATCGGGTTCACTGTTATAGTGCAGCCCTGAAGGATCCCAGGATTATCAGGTTCACTGTTATAGTACAGCCCTGGAGGATCCCAGGATTATCAGGTTCACTGTTATAGTACAGCCCTGAAGGATCCCAGGATTATCAGGTTCACTGTTATAGTACAGCCCTGGAGGATCCCACGATTATCAGGTTCACTGTTATAGTACAGCCCTGGAGGATCCCAGGATTATCAGGTTCACTGTTATAGTTCAGCCCTGGAGGATCCCAGGATTATCAGGTTCACTGTTATAGTACAGCCCTGGAGGATCCCAGGATTATCAGGTTCACTGTTATAGTACAGCCCTGGAGGATCCCAGGATGATCAGGTTCACTGTTATAGTACAGCCCTGGAGGATCCCAGGATTATCAGGTTCACTGTTATAGTACAGCCCTGAAGGATCCCTGGATTATCAGGTTCACTGTTATAGTTCAGCCCTGGAGGATCCCAGGATTATCAGGTTCACTGTTATAGTTCAGCCCTGGAGGATCCCAGGATTATCAGGTTTACTGTTATAGTACAGCCCTGGAGGATCCCAGGATTATCGGGTTCACTGTTATAGTACAGCCCTGGAGGATCCCAGGATTATCAGGTTCACTGTTATAGTACAGCCCTGGAGGATCCCAGGATGATCAGGTTCACTGTTATAGTTCAGCCCTGGAGGATCCCAGGATTATCAGGTTCACTGTTATAGTACAGCCCTGAAGGATCCCAGGATTATCAGGTTCACTGTTATAGTACAGCCCTGGAGGATCCCAGGATTATCAGGTTCACTGTTATAGTACAGCCCTGGAGGATCCCAGGATTATCAGGTTCACTGTTATAGTACAGCCCTAGAGGATCCCAGGATGATCAGGTTCACTGTTATAGTTCAGCCCTGGAGGATCCCAGGATTATCAGGTTCACTGTTATAGTACAGCCCTGAAGGATCCCAGGATTATCAGGTTCACTGTTATAGTACAGCCCTGGAGGATCCCAGGATTATCAGGTTCACTGTTATAGTACAGCCCTGGAGGATCCCAGGATTATCAGGTTCACTGTTATAGTACAGCCCTAGAGGATCCCAGGATTATCAGGTTTACTGTTATAGTTCAGCCCTGGAGGATCCCAGGATTATCAGGTTTACTGTTATAGTACAGCCCTGGAGGATCCCAGGATTATCGGGTTCACTGTTATAGTACAGCCCAGGAGGATCCCAGGATTATCAGGTTCACTGTTATAGTACAGCCCTGAAGGATCCCTGGATTATCAGGTTCTCTGTTATAGTACAGCCCTGGAGGATCCCAGGATTATCAGGTTCACTGTTATAGTTCAGCCCTGGAGGATCCCAGGATTATCAGGTTTACTGTTATAGTACAGCCCTGGAGGATCCCAGGATTATCGGGTTCACTGTTATAGTACAGCCCTGGAGGATCCCAGGATTATCAGGTTCACTGTTATAGTACAGCCCTGGAGGATCCCAGGATGATCAGGTTCACTGTTATAGTTCAGCCCTGGAGGATCCCAGGATTATCAGGTTCACTGTTATAGTACAGCCCTGAAGGATCCCAGGATTATCAGGTTCACTGTTATAGTACAGCCCTGGAGGATCCCAGGATTATCAGGTTCACTGTTATAGTACAGCCCTGGAGGATCCCAGGATTATCAGGTTCACTGTTATAGTACAGCCCTAGAGGATCCCAGGATGATCAGGTTCACTGTTATAGTTCAGCCCTGGAGGATCCCAGGATTATCAGGTTCACTGTTATAGTACAGCCCTGAAGGATCCCAGGATTATCAGGTTCACTGTTATAGTACAGCCCTGGAGGATCCCAGGATTATCAGGTTCACTGTTATAGTACAGCCCTGGAGGATCCCAGGATTATCAGGTTCACTGTTATAGTACAGCCCTAGAGGATCCCAGGATTATCAGGTTTACTGTTATAGTTCAGCCCTGGAGGATCCCAGGATTATCAGGTTTACTGTTATAGTACAGCCCTGGAGGATCCCAGGATTATCGGGTTCACTGTTATAGTACAGCCCTGGAGGATCCCAGGATTATCAGGTTCACTGTTATAGTACAGCCCTGGAGGATCCCAGAATTATCAGGTTCACTGTTATAGTACAGCCCTGGAGGATCCCAGAATTATCAGGTTCACTGTTATAGTACAGCCCTGGAGGATCCCAGGATTATCAGGTTCACTGTTATAGTACAGCCCTAGAGGATCCCAGGATGATCAGGTTCACTGTTATAGTTCAGCCCTGGAGGATCCCAGGATTATCAGGTTCACTGTTATAGTACAGCCCTGAAGGATCCCAGGATTATCAGGTTCACTGTTATAGTACAGCCCTGGAGGATCCCAGGATTATCAGGTTCACTGTTATAGTACAGCCCTGGAGGATCCCAGGATTATCAGGTTCACTGTTATAGTACAGCCCTAGAGGATCCCAGGATTATCAGGTTTACTGTTATAGTTCAGCCCTGGAGGATCCCAGGATTATCAGGTTCACTGTTATAGTACAGCCCTGGAGGATCCCAGGATTATCAGGTTCACTGTTATAGTACAGCCCTGGAGGATCCCAGGATTCTCAAGTTCTCTGTCAGTGTATACTGTGGAGGCGGGGGTTGGTACTTGGGACCTGAGAGAGCTGAGATATTTTTCGGATGAAGATACCCCTACAGAGCACTGAAATGCTCATAAAGAACCCCCCCCCCCCAAAAAAAGAAGAAGAAGAAAACCGCTTTCAACGCAAACCAACACTAAATTTGTAAGTGCGTAACTCGCAGATCCCAGGATGGTTGAGTTATCTGCTCGGGGTATGGCCTTGGTGATGTACCCCAGGGACCTACCGGACGAAGCTGTCTTTATATATATATATATATACACCCGGTGCCGGGGTTACATAGTGCGGCTGCGGTAACTGCTGGCAACAGGTGAGGAGGGTGTCTGTTGTGGCTAGCCTGGGCCGCGAGTTGTAAGCAGCAAGCACCGTAGGTCAGGAGTCAACACGGAACAACACCCCGCTGGACCCACTCTGGTTAGTGATATCCGGGAAGAGTTGTTATTTCCGGGTTCACGCCGAACCGACATGGCCACGTGACTATAGCGACTGGTGCGTACCACTGGTAACTTGAACCCGGACTGTGTGGACTGAAATCCTTCGCGTTGGGTGTTCGTATGCAGTTCCGTGTGATCCCATATCCACCAATCGACAGACCGATGTGTATGTTTAATTTCAACAGACCGATCCACACTCCGACACTAAGCCCCGCCCACGCTTGAATCCTTGTGTATGAAATTGACCATCAGGGCTGATGGTAGTTACACGTGAGCAGTACTCCAGATTAAATGATTGACAGCCTGGATCGGTATATTGTTGGGTTTCGCTAGACTGGACTGGCCTGGACTATCTCTGACGTCCCATTCGCTAGGTGGCGCTCCGTTCCTCCGCCGCTGTCGGCCGGGGGCTAATTTACAGATTCGTAAAAACAGCCCGCAAATCACTCAGAATTTATATAAAAATAATATTGTTCAGGGATAAAAAAACAGAAATCACGAACCTTGGGTTATTATATATTATAATTATATTGGCGATAGCAGGTTTGTTCACTTGATGCCGTGTGTTATAATGCATGAACTTGAATACGCGACACAGAAACCACTTAGCTCTTCCATGTTATGAGCCTAAATCATTGTTTCTGTATAGCTCACGTTTTACTCACGCCTATCGTTTATCACAATATTCGATTTCGTGGACAAGAACATCGAAGATGAACCCAGAAGTAGAGAACCCATAGTGAATGTCACGGAATGTCTAGCTCTAGGGCGGAAATAATGCTACAGTGGTAAACCAGTGTACCCAGTAAACTTTTAAATTCACCAGTTTCATTAAAATTCAGTACAGTACCTCAATTGGTGGCTAGGCGACGTGTGGATACATTACATGACTCATGCTGACGTGAGTGAAAGTTTCAGATAACAGGATAAAGGGATGTGATGGATTCGTGAAAGTTGATCCAATCCGAGGTGATTGGTGGATGGTTGGTTGGTTGGTTGTATATTCATGAGGCTTTAACCACTGTTGGTCATGTCGCGTCATTGGGAGAACGAAGGGAGAGTGGAGCCATGTCCCCGGGGTTTAACCCCCTACTCTTTGCTAAGAAGGACATGGGATCTTTACCCTGCGACCACACAGACATGGATGTCCACAGCGGGGCTCGAGCCGCCGATCCACGTGCCGTTAGGCTCTCAGGTGGCCAGAGCGCTCAATGCGAGCCCACGCTCTAACCCACTGAGCTATCGGGGCGGCCCCGAGACCAGTACGTGGTGTCGCACGTCGCCGGCAGCTGGGGGTTAGGGCAGGGACGGACCTTCAGGGATTGAGGGACGGATGCTTCTAACCCTTTTTGCTTGAAAATATGGCTGGAAGAAGGCACTTCATGTGTCTCTTCTCCCCATTTGGCTCTCGTGATTTAGAGAACATCAGGATAATAGTATAATATTAAACTTGATTTGTCCATTAACTGTTCCACCTCTCCCCCTTTTAGAATCCTGTTTTACTCCCACCCTCACCTTCACCATGACCCTTATTAACCCGACCCTCACCTCATGCTGACCCTGAACCGGATCCTCACCCTCACCCTCACCCTCACCCTCACCCTCACCCTAAAATTCATGACCCTTAACCTAACCCTCAACCTCACGCTGACCCTGACTCTGATCCTGACCCTTAATCACACCCTTAACCGCACCCCTAACCCTGTAACATGGCCCACCGGCCTCCGGTCCGCCCTGCGGCCGGTGGACCATGTTACAGGGCTAACCGCACCCCCACCTCACCGTCCCCCTCACCCCTAACCTCACCCTCACCTTCACACTCACCCTTTCCAAAACGGTGAACCGAGTCATCTATCAATTTGCTCAAGTGGCTGTCCCCAACAGCTGTGTGGAAATACATCTAGCTACTCCACATCTAGTGCCTGGAGACTCGCTAGCCTTAACTAATGGCAATATATATATATATTATCAGCTTGATAACAGCCTCATGCCTGGCCCTGCACGTTGGTGTTGTGGTGGGGGGTGGGGGGGGGGGGAGGTGTGTGGGTCGAGGCCTGGTACAGCTTACGCATCATGATATATCCCATATCAAAAGTAGCCTGAACCAGCATTTTTGTTTTTCAAGTCCCTTAATTAAGTCATGAATATGCATAGGATTCCCGGCTGATCCCGATCTGTGGCCGAAGGTTAGCGTTCTTGATTCCGGGTTAAGCTCCGGACAGATATTTGTGTGGAATTGTGACTATCGCTGGAATGGTGAAGCGTGGAGTTGGGCACTGTCGGGCACTGTCCAATTTTGGTCTGTCCTACAGCCACAGAATCAAGGCTATTATATATGGTTAGAGAAATGGTTAATTACCATTGCCTGATGTTGATATAATTAATAGAGATGTTGTGACTAAGTAGCGGGGGAGATTGACGGCCAAGCGCGCCGACCCGGTCAGTATACCGACGGGTAACGTGGTGAATGCGACGTCTGGTGACACGTGGTCATCGCCAGAGGTCACCCGTGGGACATGCGCACTGCGTGCTCACTCACCAAGCACACCCACCAATACCACCGGTCCCACCAGCCAGTAACAGGAGGCGGTGGGTTGGGGTGAGGTGTAAGGGGGTGGGAGGTGGGACCGTGAGGTTGGCGTGCAGATATAAAGAGGATACCCACGCGCGCTCTTGACCGGTCGGTTCGGAGGGGGATTGGGGGGGGGGGGGGAGGATTGGGGCGGTTGTTGGTGTAGGGAGTGAGTGTGGGTGAGAGAATCGCCAGGAGGGAGGGAGGAGTGGGGGGGCGGTCTTGATCACAAATAGCGTAATGTTGGGCCCATAATTAATAAAGTTGAGGTATGTACTAGGTAATTGATATCAGCTATTTTATTAATATTTATTGTACGGCTCACATGCTGCTGTGACTTATGCGTCCACGCAGCACGTACATTTCCTGGTTCGGGGTCTGTATGTGTGACTCTATTGGCGAGAACATCTAGCGTAGTACATAGGCATGCACATACCGCGGACTTTCCGTAAGTGGACTGTGTGATTTGGGAGCTGTGGCATGGTAACCATGGTGTTTGTACCCCCTAACCAATGGTGTACGTAGCGGCGATTATCAAAGTCACTTCATGACAGTGTTTGACGGAAGCATATGCATCAATCAAAGCGGTAAAGCAAGGCGAGTATGTAAGTATGAAGTTGATGGCAGTCACCATGGCGTTGATGACTGCAACCTTTGTGACCTTATAGCATTGTTGTCTGTAATCTTGGTGACTGTAGCCGTGGTGACTGTAGCCTTAGTGACTGTAGCCTTGGTGACTGTAGCCTTGGTGACTGTAGCCTTGGTGACTGTAGCCTGGGTGACTGCAGCCTGGGTGACTGTAGCCGTGGTGACTAGCCTTGGTGACTAGCCTTGGTGACTAGCCTTGGTGACTAGCCTTGGTGACTGTAGCCTTGGTGACTGTATCCTTGGTGACTAGCCTTGGTGACTAGCCTTAGTGACTAGCCTTGGTGACTAGCCTTGGTGACTGTAGCCTTGGTGACTAGCCTTGGTGACTGTATCCTTGGTGATTGCAGCCTTCATGGCCTGTAGCCTTGGGGACTGGCATTGGAGAGTGTAGCCTTGATGAAGCCCGGTTGACTGACATTTGTTTCTGCTAACAACGATTTGCATGTTAAAGTCGACCCCTCAACTCGTATTTGTTGTGATTTACTCCAGGGTGTCGTATGTCCCCTTCGCGTTCCCCTCAGAGTTGGCTGTTAGTACGAACAACGACTTCTGGTCATGACATCTGGTTCTGTGATCAGTGTCCTGTGTATCTGCGTCAGGCTCAGGGTTCTGAAATAGAATGACCTCCGCAAAATGTGGGTCTATTTGTGTTTGGTGCGATAGGTCTGGGGATCCGAAACACTTATGAGTCAGACCCTTTGGCGGCCGGGGGGGGGGGGGGGGTCTCGGATCGAGGGAGATTGAGGCTTGGGCGTTGCACCCAAAGTACGACCTTGTCAGGGTGCGAACGCGCGACCTTGATTAGTTGCTTTGCCAACTAAGCTAGGAAGGCAGGGTGTTTCGATGACGGAGTCCATCTTCCACTTGTGGTTCATCTGCTGGGATTCACAAGTCCAGCGGTATAGTGAACTGGTAGCCGTGAGTAGTGGTAATACATTAGGCCCAATTTTTGTGTGTGACCACACAGAGGTCAGATTTCGTTTTAAGATTTTTCTGATGTCTTGTTGTTAAGAAAATAAGATGACAATTTTTTCTTCTGCGGTAACAGGCAACCCACGATTTTAAAGCAAATTAAGCTCGATTTTGTTTTACACCCCACCCCCCTACCCCTGGTGATGGCCCGTCAGAAAATATAGCTATATATATAGCTAAAGATGTACATGAAGCCAAATTAAAAATATTTGTTCGATTGCACGCGAGGTAAAGGGAAATTGCGTTTTGATGAAGAATAATTCTGGTGGTTACATCTGACCTACTTCCACTCGAGGCAGCGGGACTATTTTAGCGCCAGTGGAACGCCCTCTATCGGGAGATTAGGCGTCCCGAGCACACTGTCGAGTCCTTGACGTCAAGGTAACGGGAGGGCTGACCCCGGGCACTCCAGTCCGTGGGAAACCTTCCCGATCGGGAAAACCATAGCTCCATGTAGAACTATGTGATCCCAGCATGTACATTATAGGAGAGGCGAAGGTTGCTAGGGTTGAAATAGAGGCGAATAGAGAGTCTGTACAAAGATTAAAAATGCATTCTTCAAGATGCTATTTATGAGTGCCAAAATGAGGAAATCCCAAACGAAGCTATTTATAAACTAGGTTTATTATTCAAATGGGCTGGGATGTTTATTATGTGTTGGCCTTACTGTTTTCACCAGCGCACCATGAAGTCCCTTTGTTATATTGCCCAACACCACCCGCCAGCGACCTCCCACTACTCCACCCAGTTCCTATTTACCTCCCACCTCTCACCCCGCCACCCTGGTCTTTCTCACCCCCCCCCCCCCCACCCGCAACCTGGTCCTTCTCACCATCCACGCCTGCCACCACGTAACCCTGATCCTTCTCACCCGCCACGCCCACCCCTACCCCACAACCCTGGTCATTCTCACCACCCACCCACCCCCGCCACCCCGCAACCCTGGTCCCTCTCTCTACCCACCCCCGCCACCCCGCCACCCTGGTCCTTCTCACCACCCACCCACCCCCGCCACCCCGCAACCCTGGTCCCTCTCTCTACCCACCCCCGCCACCCCGCCACCCTGGTCCTTCTCACCACCCACCCACCCCCGCCACCCCGCAACCCTGGTCCCTCTCTCTACCCACCCCCGCCACCCCGCAATCTTGGTCCTTCTCACCACCGACCCACCGCCCACCCCGCCACCCTGGTCCCTCTCGCCACCCACCCACCACCCTAGGGGGTATCCCTGGTATGCCCGTAATATTTAATATTGTTACGGGTTGTTGCCTGGGAAGTCGCGGAAGGGTCTCCACAGGTCTGTGGATGCGTGGAATGTGTGTCGGCATGTCTGGGTACGTGTGTGTGTGTGTGTGTGAGAGTGGTTGGGGAGGTAGGGAGAATGGGCGTGGGGGGGGGGGGGAGGGGGGGGCGGAGGCGGGCTTGGCGTCCATGCGTGGGAATATCTCTGGTAAGGGACGGAAAGGGAGTAGTGTTGGGGTGAGGGGTGAGGGGTGAGGGGTGAGGGGTGAGAGGGGGGGGGGGGGGGTAAGGCTACCACCACTTCACGGATCGGATACTGCAACTGCATTATCTCCCGGAAGAGGGCGTTTCGCAAACCAGACCTTTTTAGCCATTAGGTTTAGCCAAGTCAAATGTTCCATGCACAAATACAGAATGCTTCTTGCGTCATGCTTTGTTTCGTCTAGTGCATAATAATATCGTAAAATAACGATATTAGACACTTTAAACTGAATTTGGGTCCATATTATACATGTACACTTTTAAATCAATTATAAGATGATGGAACTCACTCGCCTTAAATTCGATCAAATGTAATCGAACGATAAGGGAGTGTATGGTAATAATATGATGCATGGTTATAAAAGGAGCGCTAAATGCTAAATGCACAGCATAACACAGGGAAGATACTACCAGCGTGACATGTCTTTATCTCCCTCCCTCCCTCGTCTACTCTTCTTCTGTTAATAGTTTCTCCATCATGTCAGAATCAATCGCATGCTGTTGGATGCAACTCGTCGCCTTCCCCCCTCCAGCCCCCCTTCCCTCCACCCCCCCCCCCCTCCAACTAGCACTGACTGTCGACACAACAAGCGGGGCAACCATCCCTCAACCCCCCCCCCGCCCCCCTCTCCCCGCAGCCGGTCCACTGAAGTAAAGGGATGGCTGGGGCCACCTTAATGTGGCGCTAACGATATTCGATAGGGAAATGTATGCGAGATGAATATCACGAGGTATTCGCTTGCAGGGAGTTGAAATAACAGGCAGTCCGTTCGGTCGCGTTTAAAGCGGGCTATAAAACCTCGTGCGTTATGTGGGAGGGCGACCGGGGCGGGGTGGAGGGGACATGGCTCCACTCTCCCTCCCTTTTCCAATTGACGCGATATGATCAAAAGTGGTTAAAACGTCCTGAATATACAACCAATCAACGTTTCATTTTCCAGATTTACTAAACTAATATATATATGCAATGCCAATATAAATTGACTACCCCCTTCTCATTGCAGAGATGTGACCCTGGGCCGACGATGAGCCATTGACGGGATACAGGAACGAAAACAAAGATGGCTGCTACCGGCGGCATGACGAACGGAGCGAAAGCTCAAAACTCGGACGACGGACGTCAGTTCTCGGACACCGATCTCCTGGACCTCCACGAGGACATATTGGACGAGAGTGAAGACGGCGTGCGAGATCTGATCAGCGATTTCGCCGAGGCGCCGGAGTCGCTGCGTGCGCTGCTATGTCGAGAGGCCGAGATCGAACCGAACGAGACGGATCACGCCCTGAACAAAATACCCCTAACGGCCGTCCATAGAGCGGCGCTGCTGGAATCAGAGGTCATCCTCAGCGTCCTGCTCAACTGTCACCCGGATGTCGGGGTGGACCTAGCCCTGAAGGGCAATGGCTACACCCCCTTGCACGTGGCCACCCTGGGCGGCGTCATGACGACCGTCAACTACCTGACGTCGAACGGCGCATGCGTGAACGCCAAGGGCACCAACGGCTCGACGCCGATGCACATGGCGTCTCGCGAAGGTCTCGCCGACATCGCGCGCCTTCTCGTCGTGCGCGGCGCGGCGATCAGCGAGACGGACACCCGCCAGAGGACGCCACTGCACCACGCCGCCATGATGGGTCACGTGAGTAACGCCGCCTTCCTCCTCAAGCGCGACGCCGACGTCAACGCCCAGGACGATCAAGGGCAGACGCCGCTGCACGTGGCGCAGGTTAAAGGTCACGCCGGGGTCACGAAGCTGCTGCTGAGCAAGGAGGCTGATGTTGACCTTGAGGACAAGGCAGGGAACACGCCTCTGATGACACTCCTGACGCACTGGGGCGAAGCGGGTGAGACTCCACTAGCAATATATATATATATATTTGTAATAGAATTTCATATCATTTAATCCATTTCTTTTTAAATGATTTTTATATATTGTATGATATATGATATAATTTTATATGATTTATTTCTTCATCTATTTTTTTTGTTAAAAATCGTTTTGTTCGGAATCCTAAAACGTATTTCATTGAATGCGTATTACTTTGGACAACACATTTCATCGATTACATCCTTGAATACATTTCATCAAGTTTGGATTTGATTTAACATCTGTATTTTGCAAACCTTGAACCGTTCAATTAAGTACGGATTAGATTTAACTTCCGTATTTCGCAAACCTAGAACACATTCAGTTAAGTACAGATTAGATTTAACACCTGCATTTCGCAAACCGTGAACACATTCAATTAAGTACGGATTAGATAGAACACCTGTATTTCGCAAACCGTGAACACATTCAATTAAGTACGGATTAGATAGAACACCTGTATTTCGCAAACCGTGAACACATTCAATTAAGTACGGATTAGATAGAACACCTGTATTTCGCAAACCTTGAACTCATTCAATTAAGTACGGATTAGATAGAGCACCTGTATTTCGCAAACTTGAACACATTCAATTAAGCACGGATTAGATATAACACCTGTATTTAGGAATCCTTGAACAAATTTCTTCAAAGCTTTTCGCATATAGAATAACTTTCTATCCACGTATAAAATGTATTGTGCAAATGAGTTTCCACGTGTATAAAAACCACTATATGTTGTTTGAATCTGAATAAGGGGGTTGACAAATGATAGCAGGAACTCGTGTTTGCCGCTAATAGCGAAGGACGTAATAAAATATTAACGTTTTTTTTTGTTATTTTACCTTTCCAGATTCGCCAGATGGGGACAGCGAGAAGGCGTCCTCGACCCGAGAAGCCAAGTTGTCCTGTCTCAATCTGTTGCTTAGCAACGACGCATCGGTGGACACGCGCAATCACCTTGGCGACACCCCGCTGCACGTGGCGGCAAGAACCGGTCACGTGGAGCTCATCAATATCTTACTGGAGGCGGATGACGTGGACTTGGACGCGTGCAACGAGGCGGGAAGGTCACCCCTGTATGGAGTCAAGGACATCGGGATATGCGAGCTCTTTCTGGAGCAGGACGCTGATGTGGACATCTCCGATAACGAGAAGAATACCGTGCTTCACGAGTACGCGAGAAACGATGACGTCAGCGCTGAGCTGCTGAGAAAGGTTGTAGACGCCGGGGTCGGGGTGAATAGCCGTAACGCCGCCGGGCAGACCGCATTGTTCTGCGCATGCGCGGCCGGAAGTCGCGACAAGCTGTCTACCCTGATCGAGCTGGGCGCGCGCATCGACGCGACGGACAACCGGAAGAGGACGCTGCTGCACGTTGCCATGGGGAACGGTCACATGGAGGTCGCCAAGCTGCTGATGGACAAGCGGAAGATCAGCTGCGACGCCCAAGATAGCGACGGCCTGAGCATTTTGCACCACGCCGTTGCCCAGGGCGACCACGAGATGGTGAAGACGCTCGTCCGCAAGATGGCGAACATCAACCTGGTGAACGAGGCGGGCAAGACGCCGGCCACCGTGGCGGCGGAAGTGGGCCAGGACCGCATCCTGCGAACCATTCTCTCGCAAGGGGGCGTGCTGAAGGGGTGCGTCGGGGCTGGGGCGCTACTGCGGGCGGCGGCTGGCGGCGACCTGGAGACGGCCGGCTCGCTGCTCCAGCAAGGCGTCGACATCAACACCAGTGATGACGTCAACGGGCGCACGGCCCTCCACGCCGCCGTCGACAGCCGCGCCAGTCACGTGACCAAGCTCTTCGTGTCGCAAGGCGCCGACCTCTGCGCCAAGGACATCGAAGGTCGAACGCCGCTCCACCTGGCGTCTATCCGCTCGCCGGAAGTGAGCGATGCTATCCAGGCCCTGTTGTGTATCCAGAACGCCAACATCCAGGATAAACACCTACGGACCGCAATGCATTACGGGATCGCTTCCTTTTCCACGGATACCTTGGCGGCGCTGCTTCGGTTCAAGGCGGATGTCAATATTTGCAACGCGGAAGGCCAGACCCCTGTGTTCGCCCTCATTCGGGATCCGGATTGCTCGGACTCCAAGAAGAGAAAGAAACTGGACCTCATCCTGCAGTCCAGCGTGGAGAGCGCCGACCTGAACATCAAGGACATCATCGGGCGAACGGCGCTCCACCATGCGGCCGCAACCGGAAATACCGATATTGTGGGTTTACTATTACGTCACGAAGCCAGTGTGGACGTCACGGACAATTCCGGGATGACGCCGTTGCACTGCGCATGCGCGAACGGTCACCTGGCTGTGGCCTCACAGTTGGTGGAGGAGGATGCGGAGGTGAACGCGCAGGATCTGTCCGGCAATGCCGCCGTACATATGGCCGTCATCGCCGACAAAGCGGAATTGATAGAATTTCTAGTCACGGAGGGGGAAGCGGATATCAACCTGCACGGCGCCGCCGGCAGGACGGCGCTCCACCTAGCGGTGGAGAAAGGAAACAGCGCCGTGTGCGACCTCCTGATGATGCAAGACCCGGATGTGGCGGTGAAAGACGACGATGGCTTAACGGCGCTCCACCTAGCGGCGAGATGCGCCACTACGATTGTCATCGAGGAGCTAATCGACCTCGGGGCGTCGGTCAATGCCGTCTCTGACCGCAAGGTGTCGCCCCTACACGAGTCCTGCGCCAACGCGGATTACAAAGTGCTGTCCTTGTTGCTAAGCAACAATGCCAACATCGACGCGCAGGACAGCAAAGGGAATACGGCGCTCCACTTGTGTTCAAAACGAGGCAGTTACGACCACGTGGACGCGCTACTCGGTCGAGGCGCCGCGACGGATATCCAGAATGGGACCGGAAGTACGGCGCTCCACCTAGCGACGGCAAACAAGGAGACTGACGTCATCGAACTGCTCGTCGCTAACGAGGCCGATCCCGACGTGAGCGATAAAACCGGACGCTCGCCACTCCACTGGGCCGTTGCCAATGACAACGTCGAGGGCGCTATGATCTTATTGGAGCAGGGCGCAGACGTCAACAGAGGCGACGCCGTCGCCGACACGGCTTTACACCTCGCTACGCGCATGCGCAAAGTGGATTTGACTCTGATTAAGGCTATGCTGCGAAAGCGAGGCAAACTGGACAAACGAAACCGGAAAGACGAATCTCCGGCTGACATATTGAAGAGCAGGAAGAAAACGATTGACGTCAGTAAAGTGATAAGCGCGCTCGGACTAGAAGAACTAACCGGAAGTTAAACTACAAGCTTGACAGAACTATAAGAATATCATTGGTCACAATCGTACAGGAGTATCATGCCTAAAGTATTGTGTTCTTATTGGTAGAGATTAGCCCGTGGCAACGTGCTTATTGCTTTAGCGATAACAACATGCTGTTCGGCGTACACTGGTCGATAGGTCACAAATACGGTTATAAAGCGCTCACGGTCTTGATGTCGTAACTTAGTATCATTATTTTAACAAACTATGCACAGTCAATCAAAAGGGGGGTGGGGACGGGGGTGGGGCGGCTTGCACGATGTACTTGGTCCTCACGTTAATATTTATTGCTGTTGTTGCTATGGTTATAATATGGTAATGTTGAGTTAAAGCTACGATCACAGTACGTTGAGTTTAGCCTCATGTTTAAATGTTCCATGATGAGAGTGACGTCATAATGAGGGTGCTTTCATAATGAAAATGACGTCATAATGAAAGGGACGTCATAATGAAAGTGCAGCCATAATTAGAATGACGTCACCTTGAGGCGCGGATGTCCTGGTGATAGTGTCGTGGATGACGTCACGATAAGGATGTCTACGCGACGATGCGGATGGTGACGTCATGATGTGTTTGATGTCTTGCCGTGGACCTCAACAAGCAAAATGACATCAATAGACTACCGCGTGGATGCCATGGCCAGGCTCACTGTATAGCAAGCCTCGTCATCGCGGGGATGACGTCACAAGAGGCGTGACTTTTTGCCGGGGATGACGTCACCAGAGGCGGTCATAACTAGAATGACTTCAAGATGAATGAATAGGCGATATCGATGTTAAGACAAGGGTGACGTCACAGCAAGGAATGGCCTCACAGCAGAATGTTCTATAGCGTTTCATTCATAAATCGTACTAGGAATTTTCGATTTCCGATCAAACCCAATTCGGCTTAAATCGAAGCACTAAACACAAAGTGATTCACTATTGCTGGCATGGATGCATATAGGTATCCAACCGGCTAGTAAAACGGTCCATGGTTTACCTCACGCGCCCTTACGTTCGATAACATTGGCGTGCGACACTCCTTTACAGTTACTTTGTTCTGCGCCATCGTGACATCTGCTTGTAGATATGTTTGGTTTCGACAAAACGAAAGCTGCAAATCCATCGTCTTTCGCAGACGGACGGAGGATGCCAACCACTGGTTTCGACGCATAACTTACCGTTATTACCGAATGTACAAGGTGTGAAGCAAATCCTGACAAGTCCTCGCATCAGGCAATGATTCATTGCTGGCGGATTGCTGTCAGTTCTTGCACCAGACAATGATTCATTGCTGGCGGATTGCTGTCAGTTCTTGCACCAGACAATGATTCATTGCTGGCGGATTGCTGTCAGTTCTAATGCTCCAGGTCTTCCCAGATTGTTATTGTCTGTAGGGATATCTCACATTGTACGTGTGTTCAGACAACTGAAACAAAAGGTGTTTAGTTGGTTTCGTCAAGCAAGCGAAACGTATGAACTTAACCATTGGAACCTGCTTGCTCGTCGCCATGGTAATTGTTTACCATGTTATTGTTTATATTGTCTACTCATGTTGCCTACACTACAGAAAACGATCCAATCTCGCTGAACGCGATGTTGAATGTCTTTTGTCGGTTTTCCTTCACATTATTATGAACATCTTCTGGCGTTGACTACAGTGGGAATAGCACTAATGGTCCAAATATCGGGGATCGCCACAATTCACTGCTGTGTGGTTACCATAGTTACTTGTATCCGATATTACGGTCCGGCCAGGGCGGCATTCCGCAGAGTTTCCAGGTCGTAACACTGTCTTTAACATGTGAACTTTTTTACTTTTATTTAATAAGCAATTGAATATAAGTGTCAAACAGCGATTATTGGGGGGCAGCTATCATCATGTAATTTTTTTTGTTCAGCAAATATTTTTTCCAGAAATGTATTTGCAATATAGTGATGATCCATTCAAAAGTTGCTCCCCGCTCAGTGCGGTATGCGGGATTATCCCCTCCCGCGGATGTCCGCCACACCCGCTGTGTCTATCATAATGGCACCGTACGAAGACATGGAGCGGAGAGGGTCTCATCATCATGCGTTTTACATAAGGGGGACAGCTGCCCATGGTGAGGGGGGGGGGGACACTTCCCCATGCCACACCGGCAGTGCACGTCTTACGAGCAGAATGGACGAGATCTGAGCAGAATGGCCCCCAGCTGGGGTCGTATTCACGAACCACAGGTAGCTTACGTAAATCAACTTAGCGCTAAGTCACCCAAGAGGTGGATTTTCTAAGTGCTAAAAGTATATTCAGCCGTGGCTTTGTGGATCATGAGCACCACCAAAACGAGCTGGTGAGGTTACGACTGACATGCGCTATTCGTGCGTGAGCTATGTGTGGTTTATGAATATGGCCCCAGCACACCTCTTTATGCTATGTTTGATTGGTGTGCTGGGCTTAGTGAGGTTTGTTTCAGCCTCAAGTAGGACCAAATCTGTGCACGAGATTTGTAGGCAAGGCCTGAGATCTGTAGGCAAAGGCCTGAGATCTGTAGGCAATGCCCGAGATCTGTAGGCAAGGCCCGAGATCTGTGGACAAGGCCCAAGATTTGTAGGTAAGGCCCGTAGGCGCTTCGTATAGTGGGTGCTAAATACATGTGTTTTCGTACATGAAAATGGGCAGCGACGAGTAGTATAGATGTCATTGTGTTGAAATGGTAATTATATATCGCGATCTTAATTTCATATTATGTGGGTCATTTGCCTGTTGCCATGTGTTACCACTCCCCCGACCCCTCCCCGGGCATCCTCGTTAAATATAGCAATCTGCAGACGGTTATAATCGCATATCATCTTTCTTTATCTTCGTAAATGTTTGTCTGCAGACTCTTATGATCGCATATCATCTTTGTTTATCCTGGTGCTGAAGTATTTACGCAGAGTTCATATGTATTTACTGGTGAATAGATCCACGTGTCGTGCTTATTGTACCATTGCTATTGATGGACGGATTGAAATAAAGATGTTACTAAATATATGTTTAATCTCTGTATATATGTCTTTCAAATAAGCCTATTAAAAGTCAGTGCTGGGAAATTAGTTGAGCCAATTAGGGGTCGGTTATAGCACTCTTGGGAGGAGGGCGGTGGGGGGGGGGGCAAGGGGTATATCCGTCCTCAGGAACCGTCGTGATCATTTTCATTAATCGTGAATAGTTTAGTTTATTGATACGATTGCACCACAAATCGACGTTTTTTTTACAGGAAGCAAAGGTTCAGATGACACTAATGCCGGGTTTACACAGTACGGTCATTCCTTCAACAGTTGTGAAAATTGTCCGTTGTCACTACCGCCACCTAGCGAAGATAGCATACGAGCACCATTCATAGCGTCATGCATGCAAGCCGCACTCATTCATAACTGTCATAATGCACCCAAAATCGACGTGATAATCTCAAAGCTGGTTGGCTAAAATTATGGCGTCGATGGCGCGAAGGAACTTCGGTTGAAGAGCAGAAAAAAAACACGCACCATGCCGGCCGGCTGCCTAGGTACAGGGCCAGAGACATCTACCAGTTTGTCTAATTTGAGGTGCCCAAAACTTGGAGAAAGGCTGTTTCAGTTTCATCTACATTGATCTATAAAGACAACCCATGACTGGACATTCTGAGATTGTGGCACAAAAAGTAACATCACACGAGAGTCAGACGCAGGCCACTACGATGACCTCGTGCCTGGTGAATATCCCCGGCCCTCTCCTAGGCACGCCCTTGCCAGCTTGCGACTTGCACTCCGGTCAGAATCCGGTGCCAGATGTCTGCACTCCGCACTTCCGAGATGTACTACAGCGCTATCGAGCGACTGAAGCCGAGCTCCAGGGCCGGCAGTGTGTCCCCCCGGAGGCTGCCACCTTCAAGCGGGGCCTGAAGATGATGGGGGGCCTGGCCGATGCCGTGAAGAAACAGATGAACAGGATGGCCTTGCTGTCCCCACGCGATATGAACATGATCGCGCCCGTATCGTCGTAAATCAAACGAGGCAACATTTAGCATTAGTTAACGTGCAACTAACTTAATTTGTGTTGTGTTCATCGTTTCTCTAACGGAAGGAAACTTTGCTTTGATTATTAAAGCGGACACAAATTGAGTTTGATAAGGGATGTTCACAGTTTGTCTTCGTTTAACTTTAAACAGGAAATTGCTAAAAACTAAAGATAACAATTCATCCTCTGTTTGTCACCGTGATCTACGCATCGGTACACCGCCCGACATTTCTTTCACCCGGGTATGGGTGTGCGCGCGCATCCATTCGGTATGCCGATGCGCCCCGCTCAAAACAACACGGGACATTCGGGAGAAGAGGGCGGCTGATTGAAAGGTGATGAGAGTAGGTTGGCTCCAGTGCCCCTACGTGCACCGGATGCAAACGGTGTGTGCATTTCACTCAAATAGGCATATCCCTCTCGGCACACTCGGAAGTTCCGTGTCACGTGTTGCTGGTCCCGGGCGGGATACCGAACCCGGCCCAAAGACATGTACCCACTGTCTCATATGGGACTACAGAAAGGCGAACGGATTCCGACCCTTGTTGGCCTACATATGAACCATAGATTGACGAGTATTTGCTTATGTATGTAACGTGCCGAGGGGGTGTCATGTTGTGGCGACTGCGCAGATATGATGTCTTGGTAAGGGTTGGAGCTTAGGGCGTATTTGATTATGCACTTCGCCTGTCCCGTGTGTCGGATATTCAAACGTGAAATCCGTGTTGTCCGACAGCAACATGGCCGACGAAGGAGTTATGTGGATGTCATTTCACTAAGATTTCGAACTTTTGCTCGTAAAATAAAAAAAATGAATTGCCTGCCCGAAGAGAAACGAAAAATGTTTATCATAAACGTATGACAAACATGTTTTTTAATAATATTGCTAGAAATTAAATTGCACGAAGATGGCTGCAATAATAACGGCCCCAATAATATTGGGGTATAAAATTAGTATTATTAATATTAGTATGACGCTTACTTTCGTTGCCCGTAAACTTACGATCTCTCGTTAACCTAGCATGTACAAGATACGGTTACGAGCTCGTAACTGCAAGTGAAACGATCCACTTGGGCTGTTCCTTTGACGCCATGTTGGAAATCCTTGTGCCCCTGCTCGAAACCGAGAGCACGCGGCGCGGTGAAATTGATCACGTGACGCAACGCTCGGGGCACGATTTTCACTGTTTGATTTACAAGACGTCGTGATCGAGGTACTCCGCGCGCATAATCAAATACGCTCTTAAAGTCTTCGGTTCAGCATTGTTACTACTCGGATATCTAAACTTCTAAACTTTGCCTCTCTCTCTTTCTTCTACTATGGCGGAAGTCTACAGACCCCAATCTCACCCGACGCCCCCTACCGAGTTACCGTCCTACTTCATGTACTGCTCCCCCTGGCGAGTGCCCTTCTATCTATCCTTGGGTGAGTTCGGATATTCGACCGAAGTAATCGGCGCAGACATTTGGAGCATGCGCACTCATACTTTCCGCTCATGTGCGGATTAAGATAACCGAACGCAAAATCCGCGGTTTGCGTGAATGTTGCACTTGCTGAACTGCACAAATCATGAAGAGCGTTAAACAGTACCATAAAATAAATCAACGGATACTGATATTATTTCATTCTAGTTGAAAAGTATTTATCTATAAATACTTCACAGTGTAGCACCTAAAAAAACAGGCCAAAAGAAGACTTTATACATTGCGTGTTCGACATTACTTCTTCAGTTGCTGTGGCTGGGGCCAGTGGGATTGCTCTGGTCCCGATGAACCCCGATTGGTACCAATCTAGAACTGAAAAACTGGTCCTGGTGTCCCTTGAGCCTAAGGGGTGCTCATGGTCTTCATAGAAACTGGTCATACACCCGTCGCTCTACAGACGTCAGAAACTGGTCATACACCCGTCGCTCTATAAACGTCAGCAACAGGCCATACACCCGTCGCTCTATAAACGTCAGAAACTGGTCATACACCCGTCGCTCTACAGACGTCAGAAACAGGTCATACACCCGTCGCTCTACAGACGTCGGAAACTGGTCATACACCCGTCGCTCTACAGACGTCGGAAACTGGTCATACACCCGTCGCTCTATAAACGTCAGCAACAGGCCATACACCCGTCGCTCTATAAACGTCAGAAACTGGTCATACACCCGTCGCTCTACAGACGTCAGAAACAGGTCATACACCCGTCGCTCTACAGACGTCGGAAACTGGTCATACACCCGTCGCTCTACAGACGTCGGAAACTGGTCATACACCCGTCGCTCTATAAACGTCAGCAACAGGCCATACACCCGTCGCTCTATAAACGTCAGAAACTGGTCATACACCCGTCGCTCTACAGACGTCAGAAACAGGTCATACACCCGTCGCTCTACAGACGTCGGAAACTGGTCATACACCCGTCGCTCTACAGACGTCGGAAACTGGTCATACACCCGTCGCTCTATAAACGTCAGAAACAGGTCATACACTGGTCGCTCTACAGACGTTAGAAACAGGTCATACACCCGTCGCTCTACAGACGTCAGAAACAGGTCATACACCCGTCGCTCTACAGACGTCAGAAACAGGTCATACACCCGTCGCTCTACAGACGTTAGAAACAGGTCATACACCCGTCGCTCTACAGACGTTAGAAACAGGTCATACACCCGTCGCTCTACAGACGTTAGAAACAGGTCATACACCCGTCGCTCTATAGACGTCAAAAACTGGTCATACACCCGTCGCTCTACAGACGTCAGAAACTGGCCATACACCCGTCGCTCTACAGACGTCAGAAACTGGCCATACACCCGTCGCTCTACAGACGTCAGAAACAGGTCATACACCCGTCGCTCTATAGACGTCAAAAACTGGTCATACACCCGTCGCTCTACAGACGTCGGAAACTGGTCATACACCCGTCGCTCTACAGACGTCAGAAACAGGTCATACACCCGTCGCTCTACAGACGTCAGAAACAGGTCATACACCCGTCGCTCTACAGACGTCGGAAACTGGTCATACACCCGTCGCTCTACAGACGTCGGAAACTGGTCATACACCCGTCGCTCTATAAACGTCAGAAACAGGTCATACACTGGTCGCTCTACAGACGTTAGAAACAGGTCATACACCCGTCGCTCTACAGACGTCAGAAACAGGTCATACACCCGTCGCTCTACAGACGTTAGAAACAGGTCATACACCCGTCGCTCTACAGACGTTAGAAACAGGTCATACACCCGTCGCTCTATAGACGTCAAAAACTGGTCATACACCCGTCGCTCTACAGACGTCAGAAACAGGTCATACACCCGTCGCTCTACAGACGTCAGAAACAGGTCATACACCCGTCGCTCTACAGACGTTAGAAACAGGTCATACACCTGTCGCTCTATAGACGTCAGAAACAGGTCATACACCCGTCGCTCTACAGACGTTAGAAACAGGTCATACACCCGTCGCTCTATAGACGTCAAAAACTGGTCATACACCCGTCGCTCTACAGACGTTAGAAACAGGTCATGCACCCGTCGCTCTACAGACGTCAGAAACAGGTCATACACCCGTCGCTCTATAGACGTCAAAAACTGGTCATACACCCGTCGCTCTATAGACGTCAAAAACTGGTCATACACCCGTCGCTCTACAGACGTCGGAAACAGGTCATACACCCGTCGCTCTATAGACGTCAAAAACTGGTCATACACCCGTCGCTCTATAAACGTCAGAAACAGGTCATACACTGGTCGCTCTACAGACGTTAGAAACAGGTCATACACCCGTCGCTCTACAGACGTCAGAAACAGGTCATACACCCGTCGCTCTACAGACGTCAGAAACAGGTCATGCACCCGTCGCTCTACAGACGTCGGAAACTGGTCATACACCCGTCGCTCTATAAACGTCAGAAACAGGTCATACACTGGTCGCTCTACAGACGTTAGAAACAGGTCATACACCCGTCGCTCTACAGACGTCAGAAACAGGTCATACACCCGTCGCTCTACAGACGTTAGAAACAGGTCATACACCCGTCGCTCTACAGACGTCAGAAACTGGTCATACACCCGTCGCTCTATAAACGTCAGAAACTGGTCATACACCCGTCGCTCTACAGACGTCGGAAACTGGTCATACACCCGTCACTCTATAGACGTAAAAACAGGTCATACACCCGTCGCTCTACATACATCAGAAACTGGTCATACACCCGTCGCTCTACAGACGTCAGAAACTGGTCATACACCCGTCGCTCTATAAACGTCAGAAACAGGCCATACACCCGTCGCTCTATAAACGTCAGAAACAGGTCATACACTCGTCGCTCTACAGACGTCAGAAACTGGTCATACACCCGTTGCTCTACAGACGTCAGAAACAGGTCATACACCCGTCGCTCTACAGACGTCGGAAACTGGTCATACACCCGTCGCTCTACAGACGTCGGAAACTGGTCATACACCCGTCGCTCTATAAACGTCAGAAACAGGCCATACACCCGTCGCTCTACAGACGTCGGAAACTGGTCATACACCCGTCGCTCTACAGACGTCGGAAACTGGTCATACACCCGTCGCTCTACAGACGTCGGAAACTGGTCATACACCCGTCGCTCTACAGACGTCAGAAACTGGTCATACACCCGTCGCTCTACAGACGTCGGAAACTGGTCATACACCCGTCGCTCTATAAACGTCAGAAACAGGCCATACACCCGTCGCTCTACAGACGTCGGAAACTGGTCATACACCCGTCGCTCTACAGACGTCGGAAACTGGTCATACACCCGTCGCTCTACAGACGTCGGAAACTGGTCATACACCCGTCGCTCTATAAACGTCAGAAACAGGTCATACACCCGTCGCTGTACAGACGTCAGAAACAGGCCATACACCCGTCGCTCTACAGACGTCGGAAACTGGTCATACACCCGTCGCTCTACAGACGTCGGAAACTGGTCATACACCCGTCGCTCTACAGACGTCGGAAACTGGTCATACACCCGTCGCTCTATAAACGTCAGAAACTGGTCATACACCCGTCGCTCTACAGACGTCGGAAACTGGTCATACACCCGTCGCTCTACAGACGTCGGAAACTGGTCATACACCCGTCGCTCTATAAACGTCAGAAACTGGTCATACACCCGTCGCTCTACAGACGTCGGAAACTGGTCATACACCCGTCGCTCTACAGACGTCGGAAACTGGTCATACACCCGTCGCTCTACAGACGTCAGAAACTGGCCATACACCCGTCGCTCTGTAGACGTCAGAAACTGGTCATACACTCCCTGTCTCTCTACAGACGTCAGAAACAGGTCATACACCCGTCGCTCTACAGACGTCAGAAACTGGTCATACACCCGTCGCTCTACAGACATCAGAAACTGGTCATACACCCGTCGCTCTACAGACGTCGGAAACTGGTCATACACCCGTCACTCTATAGACGTAAAAACAGGTCATACACCCGTCGCTCTACATACATCAGAAACTGGTCATACACCCGTCGCTCTACAGACGTCAGAAACTGGTCATACACCCGTCGCTCTATAAACGTCAGAAACAGGCCATACACCCGTCGCTCTATAAACGTCAGAAACAGGTCATACACTCGTCGCTCTACAGACGTCAGAAACTGGTCATACACCCGTTGCTCTACAGACGTCAGAAACAGGCCATACACCCGTCGCTCTACAGACGTCGGAAACTGGTCATACACCCGTCGCTCTACAGACGTCGGAAACTGGTCATACACCCGTCGCTCTATAAACGTCAGAAACAGGCCATACACCCGTCGCTCTACAGACGTCGGAAACTGGTCATACACCCGTCGCTCTACAGACGTCGGAGACTGGTCATACACCCGTCGCTCTACAGACGTCGGAAACTGGTCATACACCCGTCGCTCTACAGACGTCAGAAACTGGTCATACACCCGTCGCTCTACAGACGTCGGAAACTGGTCATACACCCGTCGCTCTATAAACGTCAGAAACAGGCCATACACCCGTCGCTCTACAGACGTCGGAAACTGGTCATACACCCGTCGCTCTACAGACGTCGGAAACTGGTCATACACCCGTCGCTCTACAGACGTCGGAAACTGGTCATACACCCGTCGCTCTATAAACGTCAGAAACAGGTCATACACCCGTCGCTCTACAGACGTCAGAAACAGGCCATACACCCGTCGCTCTACAGACGTCGGAAACTGGTCATACACCCGTCGCTCTACAGACGTCGGAAACTGGTCATACACCCGTCGCTCTACAGACGTCGGAAACTGGTCATACACCCGTCGCTCTATAAACGTCAGAAACTGGTCATACACCCGTCGCTCTACAGACGTCGGAAACTGGTCATACACCCGTCGCTCTACAGACGTCGGAAACTGGTCATACACCCGTCGCTCTATAAACGTCAGAAACTGGTCATACACCCGTCGCTCTACAGACGTCGGAAACTGGTCATACACCCGTCGCTCTACAGACGTCGGAAACTGGTCATACACCCGTCGCTCTACAGACGTCAGAAACTGGCCATACACCCGTCGCTCTGTAGACGTCAGAAACTGGTCATACACTCCCTGTCTCTCTACAGACGTCAGAAACAGGTCATACACCCGTCGCTCTACAGACGTCAGAAACTGGTCATACACCCGTCGCTCTACAGACGTCAGAAACTGGTCATACACTCCCTGTCTCTCTACAGACGTCAGAAACAGGTCATACACCCGTCGCTCTACAGACGTCAGAAACAGGTCATGCACCCGTCGCTCTACAGACGTCAGAAACTGGTCATACACTCCCTGTCTCTCTACAGACGTCAGAAACAGGTCATACACCCGTCGCTCTACAGACGTCGGAAACTGGTCATACACCCGTCGCTCTATAAACGTCAGAAACAGGTCATACACCCGTCGCTCTACAGACGTCAGAAACTGGTCATACACTCCCTGTCTCTCTACAGACGTCAGAAACAGGTCATACACCCGTCGCTCTATAAACGTCAGAAACAGGTCATACACCCGTCGCTCTACAGACGTCAGAAACTGGTCATACACTCCCTGTCGCTCTGTAGACGTCAGAAACAGGTCATACACTCCCTGTCTCTCTACAGACGTCAGAAACAGGTCATACACTCCCTGTCTCTCTACAGACGTCAGAAACAGGTCATACACCCGTCGCTCTATAAACGTCAGAAACAGGTCATACACCCGTCGCTCTACAGACGTCAGAAACTGGTCATACACTCCCTGTCTCTCTACAGACGTCAGAAACAGGTCATACACCCGTCGCTCTACAGACGTCGGAAACTGGTCATACACCCGTCGCTCTATAAACGTCAGAAACAGGCCATACACCCGTCGCTCTGTAGACGTCAGAAACTGGTCATACACTCCCTGTCTCTCTACAGACGTCAGAAACAGGTCATACACCCGTCGCTCTATAAACGTCAGAAACAGGTCATACACCCGTCGCTCTATAAACGTCAGAAACAGGTCATACACCCGTCGCTCTACAGACGTCGGAAACAGGTCATACACCCGTCGCTCTGTAGACGTCAGAAACTGGTCATACACTCCCTGTCTCTCTACAGACGTCAGAAACAGGTCATACACCCGTCGCTCTATAAACGTCAGAAACAGGTCATACACTCGTCGCTCTATAAACGTCAGAAACCGGTCATACACCCGTCGCTCTACAGACGTCAGAAACAGGTCATACACCCGTCGCTCTATAAACGTCAGAAACAGGTCATACACTCGTCGCTCTACAGACGTCAGAAACTGGTCATACACCCGTTGCTCTACAGACGTCAGAAACAGGCCATACACCCGTCGCTCTACAGACGTCGGAAACTGGTCATACACCCGTCGCTCTACAGACGTCAGAAACTGGCCATACACCCGTCGCTCTACAGACGTCAGAAACAGGTCATACACCCGTCGCTCTACAGACGTCAGACACTGGCCATACACCCGTCGCTCTATAAACGTCAGAAACTGGTCATACACCCGTCGCTCTACAGACGTCAGAAACTGGCCATACACCCGTCGCTCTATAAACGTCAGAAACTGGTCATACACCCGTCGCTCTACAGACGTCGGAAACTGGTCATACACTCCCTGTCTCTCTACAGACGTCAGAAACAGGTCATACACCCGTCGCTCTATAAACGTCAGAAACAGGTCATACACTCGTCGCTCTATAAACGTCAGAAACAGGTCATACACCCGTCGCTCTACAGACGTCAGAAACAGGTCATACACCCGTCGCTCTATAAACGTCAGAAACAGGTCATACACTCGTCGCTCTACAGACGTCAGAAACTGGTCATACACCCGTTGCTCTACAGACGTCAGAAACAGGCCATACACCCGTCGCTCTACAGACGTCGGAAACTGGTCATACACCCGTCGCTCTACAGACGTCGGAAACTGGTCATACACCCGTCGCTCTACAGACGTCAGAAACTGGCCATACACCCGTCGCTCTATAAACGTCAGAAACTGGTCATACACCCGTCGCTCTACAGACGTCGGAAACTGGTCATACACCCGTCGCTCTACAGACGTCGGAAACTGGTCATACACCCGTCGCTCTACAGACGTCAGAAACTGGCCATACACCCGTCGCTCTACAGACGTCAGAAACTGGCCATACACCCGTCGCTCTACAGACGTCAGAAACTGGTCATACACCCGTCGCTCTATAAACGTCAGAAACAGGTCATACACCCGTCGCTCTACAGACGTCAGAAACTGGTCATACACCCGTCGCTCTACAGACGTCAGAAACTGGCCATACACCCGTCGCTCTATAAACGTCAGAAACTGGTCATACACCCGTCGCTCTACAGACGTCGGAAACTGGTCATACACCCGTCGCTCTACAGACGTCGGAAACTGGTCATACACCCGTCGCTCTACAGACGTCAGAAACTGGCCATACACCCGTCGCTCTACAGACGTCAGAAACTGGTCATACACCCGTCGCTCTATAAACGTCAGAAACAGGTCATACACCCGTCGCTCTACAGACGTCAGAAACTGGCCATACACCCGTCGCTCTACAGACGTCAGAAACTGGCCATACACCCGTCGCTCTACTGACGTCAGAAACTGGTCATACACCCGTCGCTCTACAGACGTCAGAAACAGGTCATACACCCGTCGCTCTGTAGACGTCAGAAACAGGTCATACACTGGTCGCTCTACAGACGTTAGAAACAGGTCATACACCCGTCGCTCTACAGACGTTAGAAACAGGTCATACACCCGTCGCTCTACCGACGTTAGAAACAGGCCATACACCCGTCGCTCTACAGACGTTAGAAACAGGTCATACACCTGTCGCTCTACGGACGTTAGAAACAGGTCATACACCCGTCGCTCTACAGACGTTAGAAACAGGCCATACACCCGTCGCTCTGTAGACGTCAGAAACAGGTCATACACCCGTCGCTCTACAGACGTTAGAAACAGGTCATACACCCGTCGCTCTGTAGACGTCAGAAACAGGTCATGCACCCGTCGCTCTGTAGACGTCAGAAACAGGTCATACACTCGTCGCTCTACAGACGTCGGAAACAGGTCATACACTCGTCGCTCTACAGACGTCGGAAACAGGTCATACACCCGTCGCTCTACAGACGTCGGAAACTGGTCATACACCCGTCGCTCTACAGACGTCGGAAACTGGTCATACACCCGTCGCTCTACAGACGTCGGAAACTGGTCATACACCCGTCGCTCTACAGACGTCGGAAACAGGTCATACACCCGTCGCTCTACAGACGTCAGAAACAGGTCATACACCCGTCGCTCTACAGACGTCGGAAACTGGTCATACACCCGTCGCTCTACAGACGTCGGAAACTGGTCATACACCCGTCGCTCTACAGACGTCGGAAACTGGTCATACACCCGTCGCTCTACAGACGTCGGAAACAGGTCATACACCCGTCGCTCTATAAACGTCAGAAACAGGTCATACACTCGTCGCTCTACAGACGTCAGAAACAGGTCATACACCCGTCGCTCTATAAACGTCAGAAACAGGTCATGCACCCGTCGCTCTACAGACGTTAGAAACAGGCCATACACCCGTCGCTCTACAGACGTCAGAAACAGGTCATACACCCGTCGCTCTACAGACGTTAGAAACAGGTCATACACCCGTCGCTCTACAGACGTTAGAAACAGGCCATACACCCGTCGCTCTACAGACGTTAGAAACAGGCCATACACCCGTCGCTCTACAGACGTTAGAAACAGGTCATACACCCGTCGCTCTACAGACGTTAGAAACAGGCCATACACCCGTCGCTCTACAGACGTCAGAAACAGGTCATACACCCGTCGCTCTATAAACGTCAGAAACAGGTCATACACCCGTCGCTCTACAGACGTTAGAAACAGGTCATACACCCGTCGCTCTACAGACGTCGGAAACAGGTCATACACCCGTCGCTCTACAGACGTCGGAAACTGGTCATACACCCGTCGCTCTACAGACGTCGGAAACTGGTCATACACCCGTCGCTCTACAGACGTTAGAAACAGGTCATACACCCGTCGCTCTACAGACGTCAGAAACTGGCCATACACCCGTCGTTCTGTAGACGTCAGAAACAGGTCATACACTGGTCGCTCTACAGACGTTAGAAACAGGTCATACACCCGTCGCTCTACAGACGTCAGAAACAGGTCATACACCCGTCGCTCTACAGACGTCAGAAACAGGTCATACACCCGTCGCTCTGTAGACGTCAGAAACAGGTCATACACTGGTCGCTCTACAGACGTTAGAAACAGGTCATACACCCGTCGCTCTACAGACGTCAGAAACAGGTCATACACCCGTCGCTCTACAGACGTTAGAAACAGGTCATACACCCGTCGCTCTACAGACGTTAGAAACAGGTCATACACCCGTCGCTCTACAGACGTTAGAAACAGGTCATACACCCGTCGCTCTACAGACGTTAGAAACAGGTCATACACCCGTCGCTCAACAGACGTTAGAATCAGGTCATACACCCGTTGCTCTACGGACGTTAGAAACAGGTCATACACCCCGTCGCTCTACAGACGTTAGAAACAGGTCATACACCCGTCGCTCTACAGACGTTAGAAACAGGTCATACACCCGTCGCTCTACAGACGTTAGAAACAGGTCATACACCCGTCGCTCTACAGACGTTAGAAACAGGTCATACACCCGTCGCTCTACAGACGTCAGAAACAGGTCATACACCCGTCGCTCTGTAGACGTCAGAAACAGGTCATACACCCGTCGCTCTACAGACGTTAGAAACAGGTCATACACCCGTCGCTCTACAGACGTCAGAAACAGGTCATACACCCGTCGCTCTACAGACGTTAGAAACAGGTCATACACCCGTCGCTCTACAGACGTTAGAAACAGGTCATACACCCGTCGCTCTACAGACGTTAGAAACAGGTCATACACCCGTCGCTCTACAGACGTCAGAAACAGGTCATACACCCGTCGCTCTATAGACGTTAGAAACAGGCCATACACCCGTCGCTCTACAGACGTCAGAAACACGTCATACACCCGTCGCTCTACAGACGTTAGAAACAGGTCATACACCCGTCGCTCTACAGACGTTAGAAACAGGCCATACACCCGTCGCTCTGTAGACGTCAGAAACAGGTCATACACTGGTCGCTCTACAGACGTTAGAAACAGGTCATACACCCGTCGCTCTACAGACGTTAGAAACAGGTCATACACCCGTCGCTCTACAGACGTCAGAAACTGGCCATACACCCGTCGCTCTACAGACGTCAGAAACAGGTCATGCACCCGTCTCTCTACAGACGTCAGAAACTGGTCATACACCCGTCGCTCTATAAACGTCAGAAACAGGTCATACACTGGTCGCTCTACAGACGTCAGAAACTGGTCATACACCCGTTGCTCTACAGACGTCAGAAACAGGCCATACACCCGTCGCTCTACAGACGTCGGAAACTGGTCATACACCCGTCGCTCTACAGACGTCGGAAACTGGTCATACACCCGTCGCTCTATAAACGTCAGAAACTGGCCATACACCCGTGGCTCTACAGACGTCAGAAACTGGCCATACACCCGTCGCTCTACAGACGTCAGAAACTGGCCATACACCCGTCGCTCTACAGACGTCGGAAACTGGTCATACACCCGTCGCTCTACAAACGTCAGAAACTGGCCATACACCCGTCGCTCTACAGACGTCGGAAACTGGTCATACACCCGTCGCTCTATAGACGTCAGAAACTGGTCATACACTCCCTGTCGCTCTACAGACGTCAGAAACACGTCATACACTCGTCGCTCCATACACGTCAGAAACTGGCCATACACCCGTCGCTCTATAGACGTTAGAAACAGGTCAGACACTCGCTGTTCTGCAGACGTCTATAACACCTGCTACACTCGTCGCTATACACACGTCTATTTGATTTGCAAATCCGATATAGTTCCCAACAAGTTTTCCGACGACTGAAAGTGACGAGTTTGACGTTAGTTTACGACAAGTTTTGCTTGCTGGATAGTCAGTATTTCATCACACCACTTCGATCTCTCTTGTTTTCTAAATTAAACATATTCATCGTCTCGGGAGGTTCCTTGGCCCAATTTAGCCTGTATGTGCACAAAAGTGGCCTAAAACACCAACATTCCATTCCTAAATTAAACATACATGCCTAGATGTCCACTTGCTTTGACATGCAGTTTATGTAATACTATATCCATCTCAATTACACATTGAAACTGCCATAGTTTTCATTACCTTTCCTACTGCCAATGTTTTGAATTATGCATTATAGTTGGATATATATATAAGCGCTTATTATGGATGAGCTGCACTACAAATCTGCAACACTTGCCATATTCTGTCTATATATACCCAGGTAATTCGGTACTTTAGTCTAGAGTAGTAGAACTTTTTTCGATCTGAAAGTATTTGCGCTCGCCCTTTATAATATTATAATATATTACCATATATGTTGTGCGAGACTGTATACTGTTTATTAAGAAGTATTTTTCTATGGCTCCATATTTGTTAATTGATAATTCGTGTATTGCACGTCGTGACATGTGTCAATGATGTTAGCGGATGGAGAACAAGCTGGCACTAACCATGACACACGTGGGCATCTGGCCATTATTTTCCATGGTTAGGTCATTAATGTGACGGAACTATAATGAACCGCTCTGGCATAATGATGACCCGCTTTGGGAAAGTAATGACCCGCTCTGGGGAAGTAATGACCCGCTCCGGGAAAGTAATGACCCGCTCTGGGAAAGTAATGACCCTCTCTGGGAAAGTAATGATCCGCTCTTGGAAAGTAATGACCCGCTTTGGGAAAGTAATGACCCGCTCTAGGAAAGTAATGACCCCCTCTGGCAAAGTAATGACCCGCTCTGGGAAAGTAATGACCCGCTCTGGGAAAGTAATGACCCCCTCTGGCAAAGTAATGACCCGCTCTGGGAAAGTAATGACCCGCTCTGGGAAAGTAATGACCCGCTATAGGAAAGTAATGACCCGCTATGGGAAAGTAATGACCTGCTATGGGAAAGTAATGACCCGCTCTGGGAAAGTAATGACCCGCTCCGGGGAAGTAATG
Organism: Arenicola marina; assembly: GCA_964019135.1. Lineage (NCBI taxonomy): Eukaryota > Metazoa > Annelida > Polychaeta > Arenicolidae > Arenicola > Arenicola marina. Next base: position 20,019,604 of record OZ025250.1, on the reverse strand, counting down.
ACCCGCTCTGGGAAAGTAATGACCCGCTTTGGGAAAGTAATGACCTGCTATGGGAAAGTAATGACCCGCTATGGGAAAGTCATGACCCGCTCCGGGAAACTAATGACCCGCTATGGGAAAGTAATGACCCGCTCTTGGAAAGTAATCACCCGCTTTGGGAAAGTAATGACCCGCTCTAGGAAAGTAATGACCCCCTCTGGCAAAGTAATGACCCGCTCTGGGAAAGTAATGACCCGCTCTGGGAAAGTAATGACCCCCTCTGGCAAAGTAATGACCCGCTATGGGAAAGTAATGACCCGCTATGGGAAAGTAATGACCCGCTATGGGAAAGTAATGACCCGCTCCGGGGAAGTAATGACCCGCTCTGGGAAAGTAATGACCCGCTTTGGGAAAGTAATGACCTGCTATGGGAAAGTAATGACCCGCTATGGGAAAGTAATGACCCGCTCCGGGAAACTAATGACCCGCTATGGGAAAGTAATGACCCGCTCCGGGAAAGTAATGACCCGCTCCGGGGAAGTAATGACCCCGTCTGGCAAAGTAATGATCCGCTCTGGTACAATGATGACCCGCTCTGGGAAAGTAATTACCCACTCTGGGAAAGTAATGACCCGCTATGGGAAAGTAATGACCCGCTCTGGGAAAGTAATGACCCGCTCCGCGGAAGTAATGACCCCCTCTGGCAAAGTAATGATCCGCTCTGGTACAATGATGACCCGCTCCGGGAAAGTAATGACCCGCTCTGGGAAAGTAATGACCCGCTCCGGGAAAGTAATGACCCGCTCTGGGAGAGTAATGACCCGCTCTGGGAGAGTAATGACCCGTTTTGGCAGAGTAATGACCCGCTCTGGGAGAGTAACGACCTCCTGCTCATGGCCTGCCAGTCCTTACAGGCAAAACACTCAGACTCCGAGGAAGCGACAGAAGTATTAATTAAAAGTACGATACTTAAAGTGTTGGTGCCACGATTTTGTTTAACTCAGAGGATAAATTATAAGTTTAGGATAAGTTTAGCTCAGAAGATAAACAAATAATAATTCGTTTTTATGGGTGTGACAGTTTTTGTTCCAAGATATCACTGTAAACGCGTTCGTCAAAGTAGCAAAAGTGAGGTTCGGCGGGTTATTGCTGAGAGCATTGCATCTGAGCGTTATTTAGAAATTCCCCAATGTTGTCACAAGATTGAGAGGCGAGCTTTGATGCAGTACATAGACATCTGTGGTCGAGGGCGTGTATTGTTTTTATGGTTGAGTGCGTTTCGTTGAGTCCATGCCAATGAGCAGAGAGAATCGGAGTCTCAATATAAAAGCACATGTGTTTGTATTCCCCTTTGACGTCACTTTCCTCGCTCCCAGAATTTAAAGTGGTAGGTGCGACAACAAGTGGAAAAAGTATTACCTTGCATTATTTGGGACGTTATAGCCTCATTATATAAGCGTGGAAACACTGAAGATCGATATGAGCTTAAGTTGTTTTGGCGTGGCACCAACTGTTTGAGGAACTCGCTGTGGTACATTCGATAAATAAATCAATCGAAGCCATCGCATATTGTCCTTTGCTTTAGCGTAAGGACTCCAGCTCGTTCTTTAACCAGTACCTATTTGTGCTGGGCACACGTTGTCAACTATATGTTAGTTACATATAAAGCAACGTTTAATGCATTCAGGCGCTTTCGCGATCAGCAATAAATTCGCGAACCTATCGTTGCGTAAATGTTGTTGATATTACTGCTCTTCTCACCACACGCCAGGTGGGCCCAAGTGCAGCCCCCCACTGGCCTTTGTTACAGCCCCCCACTGGCCTTTGTTACAGCCCACCCATGAGACAAACTGAATCCGGTCAGTAATAGGATTGCTCATTGGGATTGGAGGCTTTCTTTCTATAGATTCGGTGGTAAGGTAAAATCTTTGTCTCCCAGCGTGAGTCCATTAATCCCCGTGTGTGTGATGGAGCAGTGACCTGATGTCACGGCTTGACAGTGAATACTCCACCCTCATACCCGCCACCCCACCCACCGACAGTGAATGCTCCCCCCTCCCCCTTCCCCCCTCCCCAACACCACCACCCCACCCACCCGATAGTGAATGTTCCCCCTTCCCCTCCCTCTTCCAACCCCACCACCCCACCCATCCACCCACCTACCATACAATGCCGAGCCACCTTGCTGGTCACCGCTAGTGTTAAGTCTTATTGAGGTCCTCAAGGCCGGGCCCCGTCGCTGCCATCCCCTGCGGTCAGTCGAAATGAGATCCTCTCCCCAGAGGATTGGGCGAGAGGGGGTATGGGCGTGGCGCGGGGAGAGAGTGTGGGGGTGTAGCGGGGATAGAGGGGGTGGGGTTATGACGGGGAGAGAAGGGGTGGGGCGAAAGGGGGTAGGGGCGTGGCGAGGGGAGTGAGGGTGGGGGCGAGAGGGGGTAGGGGCGTGGCGGGGAGAGAGGGGATTGGAGCGTGGCGGGGTGAGAGGGGGTAGGGGCGTGGCGAGGGGAGTGAGGGGGGGGGCGAGAGGGGGTAGGGGCGTGGCGGGGAGAGAGGGGATGGGAGCGTGGCGGGGAGAGAGGGGGTAGGGGCGTGGCGAGGGGAGAGAGGGGGTGGGGGCGTGGTGGGGAGAGAGGGGGTGGGGGCGTGGTGGGGAGAGAGGGGGTGGGGGCGTGGTGGGGAGAGAGGGGGTGGGGGCGTGGTGGGGAGAGAGGGGATGGGAGCGTGGCGGGGAGAGAGGGGGTAGGGGCGTGGCGAGGGGAGAGAGGGGGTGGGGGCGTGGCGGGGAGAGAGGGGGTGGGGGCGTGGTGGGGAGAGAGGGGGTAGGGGCGTGGCGAGGGGAGAGAGGGGGTGGGGGCGTGGCGGGGAGAGAGGGGGTGGGGGCGTGGTGGGGAGAGAGGGGGTGGGGGCGTGGGCGGGAGAGAGAGGGGGTGGGGGCGTGGCGAGGGGAGAGAGGGGGTGGGGGCGTGGCGGGGAGAGAGGGGGTGGGGGCGTGGTGGGGAGAGAGGGGGTGGGGGCGTGGTGGGGAGAGAGGGGGTGGGGGCGTGGTGGGGAGAGGGGGGGTGGGGGCGTGGTGGGGAGAGAGGGGGTGGGGGCGTGGCGGGGAGAGAGGGGGTGGGGGCGTGGTGGGGAGAGAGGGGGTGGGGGCGTGGTGGGGAGAGAGGGGGTGGAGGCGTGGCGGGGAGAGAGGGGGTGGGGGCGTGGTGGGGAGAGAGGGGGTGGGGGCGTGGTCATCAACAGTGTAACGCCAACTAACACCACCCCGTCACAACTTCTCCCCCTCCTCCTCTCACCTGCCCCACCACTCTCCCCCATTGCATCATTTACACCTAGTCACGTGACCCCGGTGCGCCAAGCATCCCTGGATCCTGACCAACCTGACCTGACAAGCTGCCTGGCGGTGAGAGTGAATGTGACGCAATAAAACTTACGACTCGCTTTCAAGTGGACGATTTCCCGGGGGACCCCACCCAGCTTTGGCAGGAACGGGTCCTGCTCTTGCCGCGCGTACAATATAATATATTTTTTTTTTTTATGCTTTAACCAGGGCGTTCCTCTGCCCCCCATTTTTTCACCACGCGGCGACCACAATGCGTAATTATCGCGTTCCGTAACTTTGGCGCCCAGACAGATCCATCAAAATGTCGTCTGCTCGCCGCGTCACGTGACCCGCCCTGAAATACGCACGTCGCTGCAATATCGCCCGATGCACGATGCGCGCGCACTTCACCTGTCTCCCCACACACACATATATATAACCGTGACCACTTCTCGCCAGAACACAGCAGGTCATTCATCTCCTTTCGGACAGATTCGTTCGCACAAGCCAACCATGTTGCGATTTACTCTTATCGGCGTCTGTCTTTTGGCCCTCGCGGCATCCCACGTGGCGCTCGGCCTCAACGTGGAGGGATACAAGACCGGCGGCTATTCCTCGGAAGAATACGATAGTTCAGCCCCTCGTAAAGCGGATTCTTATGAAGAGAATGCCGTCGAGTACAAGGTGGAGTACAAGAAGCCACAAGCTCCTTACGAGGCTTCCTATGATGAGGTCGGCTACGACAGGAACACCTTCC